>JAJOOI010019614.1:0-26028 GCA_029582585.1 Solanum bukasovii
CCCATTATCTTCCTATCAATTGGTAGGAAGACTTCCTCAACTATAAATAGTGATAGTCTTCATTTGGTTTGGAAGTGACTACACACAAGAAAAATATAGAGTGAAAGAGTTAGTCAAAAAAAAAAAAGAGTTCTTATTAGTTGAAGGAAGGTGTTCTTTTTGTGGAGCTTTGAACTCAACTCTTGTCCAGGGTTGTTGAGTTATATATTGTGAATAGGCTGTTGTATCCTGGAGGGGACAAGTCAAGAAGGACTACTGCTGGACCGGTGAAAACATGTGCTGCAGTGGGCTTGAATCTCCTTAAAGAGAGCGAGATATCTGCGCCTTAGCCTTAAGAGATTTATTTCTTCATTTTCTATTTTCAATTGTAATCTTGTATTTTTGTTAAATTGTAAGTTTTTCACTAACAGCTCTTAATTAGGCATATATGTGGGTAAAAGATCTAGTGAAAGAAAAAATGGTATACATATCTAGTAATACGATTATTAGTTGTCTTATTAAATATTTTATCAGGAAAATCCAATTGGATAAAATATTAGTTAAGGAGAAAAGAGTACATCACATATTTTACTATTTTTTATTAAAATATCATTTAATATCTAAGATATGACGTATTCCAATTTTGTATACCAACTCAATGCCTTAAAGAACAAATTCCTAAATTATCAGACTCGTTGAACGTCTATTTCAACTTTTTTTGAAGAACATGAGCAAAAAGAATTTAATACGTAAGTTCCCTTCGGACTCGTCCATACTATCCATTCAAGTCCTAAATCACCATATATACTGACCTATGTGAAATTTCAAACCTCAATTTCGAGTTTTAATTTAAATGTTGACTTTGATTAAAGGGTAAAAAACATATGTATACAAATAAGTACCTTAATAACCATTATATAACAATAGTTTTGATTTCCCAGCATAGTAATAGTTTTTTTTTTTCAAATATAGGAAATAATAACAAAAAATAAAAGAAATGAAACAGGAGTGATAGAAATAAAGACCCATGATTTTCTCCAAATCTTTTACCTTCCACGGTGAACCTGGTTCACACTTTGTCATTCAAAAGTATTGTGAACCATTCATTCTTCATCAGTTTTCTTTACTTGTATTTGTGCTATGTTATATCTGACAAAAAATAATGTATATTAAGGTGTTGAATATCGTTGGAGTCGTGGATGTTGTCAACAGAGAAGGGACTCATCGAGCTGCAACGATACAGTAAGGAGTGCACAACTCTCAGTATTTAATTACATGTAACTACTGAAATCTATGGAAATCAACCTCTAGTAATGCGTGGTCGGGGTGCTTTTACAACTGGTGGAGTATTCTGTTTTTCGAGTACCTAGTTTCAGATTTTGACTTTGTTTTATGATTTTTCCAAAGGTACGTAACCGCTGATCCATGACTACAAAACTTACTACTACTTCATTTTTTATACTCTCTGATTGTTACATTTGGAGAAATCTCTGTTTTAACTTTTAAATAAAAATATCTCTCTTGTTATGGTAGGGAATACTTGGGTAAAAAGATGAAACAATTGACGTGAGACATTGGAGGAAGCTGGAGTACGAGGTCATGAAGTTGAGGTTTTTCTCTCCGTCGTGATCTCTTTCAGTTCTCTTATACGTTTTTTGAAGGAAAATGTGAAACATTGTGGATTAGGAATACAAATCTTTTTATCTTACTGTCTGTTGTCTAGCTTGTTGATTTCAACGTCTATGTTTTACTGTATGAGTGCAAACTTGGAGTTTCGCGTAACACTGCATATGAAGGGCACATGTTTCCTCTGCCTGAGAAAGAGATTTGCGAAAGAACTTGTGTATCCAATAATCTGTTCTCTTATACATTAGTAAAGGTGACACGACATCTGATCTCTCCTACACCAGAATATATACCACGTTTCATTATGAAATAAAATCACTTCTTAGCATTTGCTAATGAGTAGCCTGTCCAAAATCCAATTGCAGATGAGCATTGGCAATTAGTAAGTCGCCTCACGTCACAAAGCTAACGGAGAAAGGGAACTATTTCCAGGAATCAAACATACCTCCGGTGGTAGAGTAGCTATTCCACTGGAGTCGGAGTTGGAGTGGGAGTAGTGTGACATAATAGAGAATTAGAATCAGAGTTGTTAAAAGAGACGAACATACACATATTTTTCTATCAGAAACATTGAATTATGATATTGAATTTTCTCTTGTTTTTTAAAATTATTCATCTTGCTGGCAGAAGAAACTAAATCACTAAAAAAATTTAAAATTTATTTTTAACAAATTTAACACTAGACAGAGTGTCTACAGCCTTTTATTGAAAATAAAAAGATATCAATCTGTGAACGCGAGTTTAACTTGAAATATCATACCGATTTTAGAAGCAAAGGAGGCTAGACATTACCTTACCAATCCTCATAAGGTATAGCCTCAGACAAAATTTTAACCTGAAATATCATACCAATTTTATTGATATCCCTTTTAGCAAGTCGCCTCATGCCATCACAAAGCAAGCGGACCAAAGGGGATTTTATCCGGGAATTCAAAATGTAGTCTCTATTGATGCATGTCTACTGTAAAATTTACACAGTAGAAGTAGTTTGTGAATAGGAATCACTGAAAATGGTTAATCTAGCATGCAAATTAATTAGTTCAGAGCGACTCCGATTTTAAGGGAGCAAAAGAGTACTAGTATGCAGTCCTAGGACTCGGCAATGTTTGATTGTTATCTCATTGCATGACAATTGACATAATAGAGATTTAGAACTAGAGTTGGCAAATGAGCTGAATATATTATTTGTTATTTCCTTTGTTCAAATTGGTCAATCAGAGTCTTTGATATTCCCCTGTTCATGCGTTATAATTTGTAGGT
This sequence comes from Solanum bukasovii, assembly GCA_029582585.1. NCBI lineage: Eukaryota > Viridiplantae > Streptophyta > Magnoliopsida > Solanales > Solanaceae > Solanum > Solanum bukasovii. The sequence goes on from JAJOOI010019614.1 coordinate 2,866, forward strand.
GTTATAAGTTCACAGAGAAAAGGCAAAGTGTTATTCCCAAAGGTAGCAACTGATTCATGGCTTCAAAACTTACTACTAGTTCATATTGATTGTTGAAATCTTTGCTTTACAAAACTTTATGTGGGGCGTGTAAGTTTTAACACTTCTGCATCAAACATTTTCATGTCAAGAGGTATTGATCATGCTTAACTTTAGCAATATACTTTTGCGGAGGCCATTTTCATATTTGTACCAAGTTAACTATCTTATTATATCGGATAATAACAGAATACTAATTGTACCAGAGTTAAGGCTTATGATAGATGTTTGTGTAGCTATATATAAATCATTTCATTAAAGGTAAAATGAACATTTTAAAGTTAAATCGTTATTAAATATAGAAGAATGTGTCATTTTTTCATAGAATAACTAAAAGGGATGGCATATGGAAGTAGTTAAGGAATCAAACAATTATTAGTAAAATTTTCTTAGAGTGAGTCTATAACCATAAATGAAAAGAATTACTCCCATGTTCCTAATTACTTATCCACTTTTGAATTGATACACCTATTAAGAAAACAATAATTGGCAAGTGACTTTACCATTTTACCTCTATTAATTATGAAGTGGGTAAATTAAAAATTTAAGCTTTTCAAAAAGTTATACCTTTTTCAAAGTAATTAATTGAGGGTATAATAGGTAAATAAAAATTGTCCTTTCTTGATTTGTCAAAATGGACAAGTAATTAGGAACAACTAAAAAAGGAAAAATGGACAAGTAATTAGGGACAGAGGAAGTATTAGTTAATTACTCCCTTCGTTCCTTTTTATATGTCATTCCTTTCTATAAATAGCTGGTCCATAATACTTGTCATTTCATAAAATCAATTCATAAATTAGCATATTGTTCCTTTTTTACCCCTATGAGTTATTAGCCTTGAAAATATACATTTGACCAACTTAGAAAAACTAAGTAAACGATTCATGTTCATAGGTTAAATTAATTAATCAAAATAAATTAATTCATATTCATTGATTGAAAACTTGAGTTCCACGAAACAGCTGACCTAGGGTTTCCTTCCTACCCAGCAGTTGCGCACTCTCATGGCTGCTACGGTCACTGGAAGGCCTCCTTTCGAGGCTGTCCAGCCTGCCCCACCACCCCAAACCACCACATACACCACCCTTTTCAATTCCAATATTATAAATCCTAAACAATTTGTCCTAATTAACTCAAAAACAATCGCAAAATCAATCGTAATAATTCATGGAGAACCTAGCTACTATCACGTTTTCAATGGAGGAAAGGGGATTGCATCAAGCAGTGATGTTTAAATTATCCCATGGTGTGCCAGATTTGAAGGTATTAAGATCAATTTTACCGAAATATCTTGGTACCAAGGGCAACTGTTTAATTAGCTTACTTTCTCCAAGAAAATTTTTTGTTGAGATTTGATCAATATGAAGATTATGTACTAGCTTTATCTCGTTCAGTTAATTATCTTCTCTACAATGGAGAGGAGCACCAATGTAGGGTTTTTCTATGGTCAATTGGATATAATCCTAAGGAGGAAACAACTTAGTTGTGGCTTGGATTTCTTTACCGAACCTATCTCCAGATTTGTTTGCAAAGAAGTATTTGTTGTCTATAGCATCGACAGTTGGGAAACCAAAGTCAAGACCTAGCACAGCTAGGGTCAAGGTTATACTTGATCTAATGGAAAAGCTTCCAAATCGTATAAGATTGCAGTTTGTGGATGGAAAATCTGGTAAGTTGATCAAGGTTTTTCAGGAGATTGTATATGATGATAATCTACCTTTGTATTGCAATTATTGTAAGCACCAAGGTCATGATGAAGATGGTTGTCGTTTGATCTCGAAAAGAAATCAAAATAACAAACAAATTGATGATACCATTGAAGTTGTTTTCAAAGGTACTATCGATAGTGAAAAGTATCAAGGTGATGCGAGAGAAATACTAAATGAAAAAAGAAAGGTTATAGATATCGATCAAAGTAAAGCTACTTCTTTAGATCGACAATTGGTTGATGTCACTTCTGAGCAACATTGTGCACACTCAATGGATGTTGTTACAAGTAATATTGGTGTTCAAACAACTACCAAAAACAAAGAGGGAACACCAAGAGTTGGGATTGATGTGCTGAGAGTTGGTTCAGGCGAAAAAATAATGGATTCAGGACACAAACTAATGGATATATCTGATGTTGAAAATAATGAAAATTCTGGGCAGCATGTTTTGCAAGTTGAAACCAAGAATGCAACTCAAAATTGGACACTGGTTGCACACAAAAATTCAACTAGTAATCGGAACCTTTCCTCGACTAGTCAAAATAATTTTCCATGTAGTGAAAAGGGTGCGACTGGAAATTTTCATGACAGTGAAAAGAAACAAGATATTAGTAATGCCTCAAGAGACCTATTATGTTCAAATAGCATTGATGCTTTATCGAAGACTACTGGAAAGCAAGTAGAGTTAACAAAGAATGACAACGATTTGATCTAAGAAAAACAGGTCTCACCACCTATTTTGAATAGCAAATTAAGTCGAGAAGCTCCCGTATTTGTTCCTAAATGTGTGATTGCAAAGAAGAATGAGTCAAGGGCCTTAGTGTCAAATACAATTGATTTGGGCGAGGATTCTCTTGATGAAGATGAGGAAGACAATATGCTTAATTTGGGCGAGGATTCTCTTGATGAAGATGAGGAAGATATGCTAGACATATGCTTTGATAGAGTGGCTAGGGAAGGAGATATATCACCTAGGCAACAAAAAAGTGGTAGCAACAAAAGCAAAAAGAAGACACATGGAAGGCAACATAGTTGGGACGGTAAAATGACTGAGGAGTTTGTTCCAAGGCACCTATCGATGCGACAGGCAAAGCAGAACCATTTGACAGTATCAATAGGTTCAACAAGATCCAATAAATCCATAAAGAAAGTATGAATTATCAAGTGTTGTTGGATAGGTTTGAAGAAGAAGACAAGAGAAAAATACTTCAAGTTACTTTTGATGGGAAATCAATCCTTTTTAATTCATGTGTTTGTAATAGATAGTTTGAGGCTGATAACTCAACTGTGTTCTTGATTGACATATTTTTACATTATTTAAGCATCCTCATTTGTAATATCATCATGGAGTGTATTACAAACTTTGTGGTGATCAGAAAATACTTAGTTCTCTCTAGCTCTTATTTTCTTCATGCTTGTTAGGTAGTAGACGTTAGGTACTTCATTAGGATTAGTAAGATAAGGCCTAGCCCCCCTTGCTTGCACTTATCCCTATTGATATTTTTTATGTTTAATAAAAGGCCACTAGACACTGTCTGTCTAGTGGTAAATTTGCGGGGAAAAAAACACTTGAGTTCCAAAGAAATTAAATAAGGGTAGAAGGGTAAAGTTACATCATTTCTTAATCAAGTGCAAAGTAAAAAGGTGACATATAAAAAAGAACGGAGGGAGTACAATTATTAAAAGGGAGATCGAATAGACGACGAGGCAAAGGAAGAAAAAGCAAAATAGAATATCAACCGTTGAGAAGTCTTGATTTCGAAAAAGCATATTTGTTGTAGTTACTAACTACTCTTTATGTACTAGATTTGGCTAGCCCGTGCAAGCACGGGCCCAATACTTGCCTATATCAAATTTTTATAACTTGATAAAAAAAATTGCTTTATATGGATCACATATTCATATTAAGAGCGTGGCCAATTTTCTTCTAGTAATGGTGATCAACAATATTCACTAAAGCTTTCAAATGCCACATTCTTCGTTCGAACTTCATCGTGCACTCTGTATGTCTCCTCATTTCACAACTGCCTCGCCTAGGTATTATGCACCTCGATTCTGTATCTATGTAGGTCAAAATTTCAAGCACAAATCACATTAGAAATGAAGGCTCTTTTAGAAGTAAACAAACTGGGAAAAGAGAAGCTAAGGCAGTTGAGCACAAACGTACTGTAGATTAATCATTCAAAAGTGAAACCACCCACCTATGTTTATTCACAGAGAATGGCTACATATTTAAGAGATGCAATCTAAGCAAATGTGTTGTTTTTTCACACAAACTATTTGTACAAGCAGTATTCCTAGTATTAAGTCATCTGCTCTTTTAAAAAAAAATTGTTAGATAACAAACTCCATATTCATATAACGTTGTCAGTCGATCGTGTGATCATTCGGAGCCTAAAGTTACGAATGAATTCGAAGTTTAGGGAAACACAAAAGCTCTCAAAATAATGAATGCTGTCAGGAAATGGTACCTGGCCTTTTAGTCCTAGATCAACTCTAGATACAAGAGGTTGTTATTAATACAAATAACCAGTTATCAGATTAATCGACCAACATCTGACTGAACTTATCATCCAATTTCACATTTGTACTATATGAACGATAATGCAATAATATTCATATCATAATTACATGATCATACCAATAAGTAATTTTATAAGAAAGTTAATAATTAGACAAAATGTGAAAGATCCTTCAATAGAGAATCCAAAGTTATTGGATCCAAATGTAGTTGTATGGTGTATAGTATTTACGAATCCAACTTTCAATAAAATATCATTGTTAGTTTGTTACCAACAAAATTTGTATAAAATGAGAACATCATAAGAAACAACTAACTTACCAAAGAAAGAAAGAAACAAACAATTAACCTTTCCAAGCATAACGCAACAGTCATTAATCATGTAGTGGTTTAGAGAATTCTCTGTTGCATCAACTACCACATCATATATGACAAAAATTATTAACAAACGAAATGTTAAATCCTCCTCTGCAATACAAAACATAAAAAAAATACAAATAGAAAATAAATTCATGATCATATAATAGTAAGTGTTAAATCATACTTGCTTAACAACTCTAATAGAGACGCCGAGTTTGGTTGAAGAATGAATGATAACTTATACAGAGGATAGTCTCTGTAAGAAGAACCAAAGTGCACTGAAAGAATCAACTAATTCTTGCCAGTCATAACAATCAGAATGGGTTAACCTTTGTTTGTTTCATTAGCAAAGTCTACCATAAAGTGCTTTAAACTCTGATGGAGAGTATGTGTTAAGGGTGTTCGATATAGCAGTTGCAGTAATGTATGAAATGAGTGTCCACAGAAGATTTGCAAGCATTTTGTTGGAATGTTAAGAGTAACACAAACCTTTTTTGGCGACAATTGATGTTGCTGGATCACGGCGTGCAACGACACAACGACAACATTTGATGTTGAATCTAATAAACAATCATTCCAATTAATATCTAAACTACTTTTGGTAAACTAACGCTGAAACAACATTTTAATGATAACTAACCAATTGTTACATCTTTTCGAATCTGTTTAAGGAATCAGAACAGAATCATTTGAGGGACTTACACAAGGGCTTTGAGGCTATTCAGGAGGACTCTCCTTTGGGGACTCTTTCTGTACAAACAATCAACAAAGACCTTGAGGTAATTATAAAGAAGTCATAATCAATTATAAGTTAAGAACACATATTATAGTCCAGAATCTGTCAATCCACAAAAATTTAGTACAACAAACTTGAGGCTCCTCGAACAATAGAAACAAAAGGAAATGGTAAATATTGGTCCTTAATTTTCTCTGAGTAATCATAACAGGAAAAGAGTTACAAAGTAGACTAAAATAATGGAATCTAAGAGCAGTGAAGGAATGCCATTAATAATTAACCATTTTGATCCCTTGAAACAACTCGATGAATTTAGTAGATCGTTTTAGGAGGCACCATATCTAAAAACTAATAACAATTTCTCTCATATACCATTACTGAAGTTTCAAACTGCATCAAAGAAATTTGGAGCATTGCTGAGCTGGTAGGTAAAAGCTGGAAGGGACAATGTCGTATGTTGTACCAATGGTTACTAAATGGTAGTAGGCATTTCATAACACTTCCAAAGATTAGCTGTACTTGGTGAGTAAAACATAACAATAGCATGGGCCATGGGAACACAAAGTGAACAAGATTGACATAGCGAGGAACATATAAGCACTGATCAGAGAATTTTAGGGAAAGAAAAAAACCACGTTGTTGGACAGTAATTTAACTTTCAACATTCAAACTTCGTCAACCCATTTTTTTGTTTTTGAAGCTCATAAGAAAATCGAGGAGAAAACATATAGGATTGAAAACTTAAGAAATGAATCTAAATTTGTTTCAACTTCACATTTTATGTATAAGTTTGTTTAGAAATTTGTTGTAGTGACTATGTTAATTACAATCATTAACTAAAAGTTTACTGTGTTTTTTCCTTCCCTTTATGTAAACTTCTAAATTGTGTTGGCTTAAATTTTGGATTTTGAACTTGAGAGTTGTTCAAGTGAAAAAATACAAAGTAATTGCTACTCGTAAACTTGTTGATACAACAACATCATGAAAGATTTTCTAACTGCACAGACGACTCTGTCCCTTAACTTTTCTCCCCAAGTATTTTCAACTGTTTTTCCCAAATGTTCCTAATTTTTTTTGAGAATACCATATATTTCTCACTGCACAAATGACCTATATTTTATTTTTTTTGGCTTTTTAATGGTTCTCTAAATGTTCATGCTGACACTAATGACCTGGGTTTTGCGATTTCTGGCAGGCCTTTATCTCAATTTTGGCCATAATTTCGATTTTCCACAAATTTGGACAACAAAAAAATCAAATCTTCATCAATCCATAGAACTAAATCTAAAACCAAAACTTTATAAATCTATTTAGACAAATTTATATATCGAAGGAAAAAAAAATTGAAGATCAAAAGAAAATCGTCAAAAATACATTTGAAGATCGACACTTTATAAATCAAATCTAAAAATATTATAGAGAAAAACAGAGAAATGACAAAGAATTACCGTAAAGTTGCAGTAATCCTCGAAGAAGATTGAAGTGCCAAAACACCTCTGATTCTGTCTTCGACTTGTTCCTCACCATGACTGCTCCTTGAACTATTAGGAGCTCGAAAAACTTATGAGAGAGAAGTCGGTGGCTCTTGGAATTTAAGCCACGTAGATTTAGCTCATACTTCAGTTTATAAGTGTAATGACTAAATTGCCCTCAATTTTTATTTTATTGACATATCTGTAGACTTCACACTTCTAATATAGTAGAAAAATTACCTTGTAATTCTCTTTCGAAAGAAAATTGTCTAGTGCTCCAACTTGCAATGTTGGTCATAACACCTAGGAGGCAAAATTTAATAATTTTGACTCTTGACTTAATTTTTTATCTGAAAAAATTAAATTCTTCATTTTATAATAAATAAAAAATAACCAAAATATAATTTTTTGATTTTACGCAAATAATGCACATCTCTAAGCTTGATATTTATGTGACAAAAGTAGGAGCGGACAACAAATCTATCAATAAAAAGAAAAGAAAAACAAAGGAAGTAATAAAGGTTGTCCTTATATCATTTAAGACTATAAATGTAGAAAAATTAAGGGGTCTTTTTCTTTGGCAGAAAAGAGAGGATAACCATAATGATTGTGGTAGAGTCATTTCATTTCAACAATTTTCCATTGGAATTAATGAATAGAATTACAAGGTAAAATCCAATTTCTTTTTGTTAGATTCTTCTTTTAAAGTCATCCATAAATTAGGGCCGTCTAATTCACTTTTTTCTTTCTAATTTGTAGCTTCACGGACATGTACTTTTAGCTGTCCGTTGTGTACTTATCAAAGTGGAGTTTCGGGGTATTTGAAGTAATTTCCTATTTCCTTCTCTTAAATTTGGATGAAAATACTAAACAAAATGATTCTTTTGTTTTCACTTTCCATCTATTTAAAAAGTGGTGCTAGAATTTGTAAACTACTTTTTTCACCTCTTCTCAGGACCGCTCACTCTTTTAACTCTCTTGGTGACTCAAACTCACAATCTTATAATTGAAAGCAGAGGCGGAGCTAGGTAGGGGGAGGAAGGCTCATCTGAAGCCCCTTTAGCAAAAAAGAACATTGTATGTGTAAGGTTAGAATTATTTTTTCATCTATATAGCGTAGATGTTGAATTCTCTTGGCTTCTTTGTATATCTACTTCTATATATTTTTGAATCCCTTAAAAGTCTCGGTTCCGCCATAATATATTGAAAGTGAGAAGTGCTTATCATCGGAATAACTTACTCTGATCTCTTCTTTAATAAATTACAGTTGTTGAATTAACATATTTTACGATTTGAATAAATACTTTTCCAAAAGAATGATTCAAGTAGGACCTAGTGTATTTAAAGTCCAGTCATCTGCTTAAAGAAAAGGGCCATTGATTAATTCAAGTAGAGCATTAATAATTCACCTAAACATTTCTCTTTCATTTTCTTTCTATTTCTTCATCTTCTTGTTACCACACAATTTGTGTTTTCGTTCTTCAGGTCAATATCCATGGCATCTTCTTCTTCTTTTTCTTCTGCAAGTAATTCACAATATTTTCCTCGATGGAAGTACACTGTCTTTCTAAGTTTTAGAGGAAAAGATACCCGGAGAAATTTTACGAGTCACTTGCACCAAGCTAGAGGATGGAGATTCCATCTCAGAAGAACTCGTGAAAGCGATAGAAGAGTCTCAAGTTGCCATAATCGTTTTCTCAAAGAATTATGCTACATCAAGGTGGTGTCTGAATGAACTAGTGAAGATTATGGAATGCAAGGAGAAAGAAAATGGACAAACAGTCATACCGGTCTTCTGTTATGTGGATCCATCACATGTTCGAAATCAAAGTAAGAGCTTTGCTAAAGCATTTGTCAAACACGAATCGAGGTATAAGTATGATGTTGAGGGGATGCATAAGGTGCAAGGATGGAGGAATGCCCTAACTGCTGCCGCAGATCTAAAAGGATATGATATTCGTGATGGGTGAGTTGGAAACAAATAATTGCTTTTGATGAAAGAAATAACAATATGTTTCTATATATTACCCTGAACTATAGTGTTTCATATTTAATACGCTCTTCAACATTAAAAATATGAAAATACTTTCCAATACTTGACTTTCTCACATTGTCAACAATCAATATCTAATTTATGTAGGATTGAATCAGAGAAAATTCAGCAGATCGTCGACCACATCTCTTCCAAATTTTGCAAGAGTGCTCGTTCTTTATCTTATTTGCAAGATATTGTGGGAATAAATGCTCATTTAGAGAAACTAAAATCCCTACTTCAAATAGAAATCAATGATGTTTAGATTGTAGGAATCTGGGGAATAGGCGGAATCGGTAAAACAACAATAGCAAAAGCCATCTTTGATACTCTATCTCATCAATTTAAAGCTGCTTGTTTTCTTGCAAATGTTAAAGAAAATGCAGAAAAGAATCAACTGCATTCCTTACAAAATACCCTTCTCTCTGAATTGTTAAGAAAAAAAGATGATTACGTCTATAATGAGTACAATGGGAAGTGCATGATTCAAAGCAGACTTTGTTCTATGAAGGTGCTAATTGTGCTTGATGACATAGATCATGATGATCATTTGGATTATTTAGCAGGTGATGTTGGTTGGTTTGGTAATGGCAGCAGAGTTATTGTAACAACTAGAGATAGACAGTTGATAGAGAAGGGTGATGCAATATACAAAGTGCCTACACTACCTGATCATGAAGCTATGCAATTGTTCAATCAACATGCTTTCAAAAAAGAAGTTCCAGATGAGTGTTTTACGAAGTTTTCGTTGGAGGTAGTAAATCACGCTAAAGGCCTTCCTTTAGCCCTCAAGGTGTGGGGTTCTTTGCTGCATAAGAAAGGCCTAACTCAATGGAGAAGAACGATACACCAAATAAAGAAAAACTCTAATTCAAAAATTGTTGAAAAACTCAAAATTAGTTATGATGGGTTGGAGCCCGAAGAACAAAAGATATTTTTAGATATTGCATGTTTCTTCCGTCGGCATGGAAGAAAAAAAGTCATGCAAATTGTTGAGAGCTATGATTCTGGAGCTGAATACATATTGGATGTCCTAATTGAAAAATCTCTTGTATTCATCTCTGAATATGATAGAATTGAAATGCATGACTTGATAGAAGATATGGGTAAATACATAGTAAAGATGCAAAAAGATTCCGGAAAACCTAGCAGACTATGGAATGTTGAAGATTTCAAAGATGTGATGGTGGGCAATATGGTAAGTAGGCTATACAATGCAATACTATTCATATTCCAAAAACATATTTGGCCAATTCCAAATATTTGTTCCTCTAGCTTCATATAAAATAGCTTTTATTCCTATGTGGCTAATTCGTCATTTCAAATTTACATTACCTAGTTTGTTTATCTCATGTTAATAAGAAATGAATTAGTCTAATAGCCACTTAATATATAAAATCTAATATCATTCTTTGAATTAACTTGAAATTTATATGATATTTTGTACTACAAATTTAATCAATTACTTTTTAAAAGCTAATATCACCCATTTATTTACCCTGAGTAATTTTTTATTAGTAAAAATTCCCAAATGAAGTTATGATTTGTTGACTAATAGGGGACCATGACAGTGGAAGCAATCTGGTTTACTTATTTTGAAAAACTACGTGTTAGCAAAGAGGCAATGAAAAATATGCAAAGGCTTAGGATATTATGCATACAAAGTTATTCATGGGCTTCCCAAAGTGATTCAGAAGAAAATCCCAATTGCTCTATTGAGTACCTGCCCAACAACTTGTGTTGGTTTGTGTGGCATAAATATCCTTGGAAGTTATTGCCAAAAAATTTTAATCCCAGAAGCCTTGTTCATCTTGATCTCCGGGGGAGTTCGTTGCATCCTTTATGGAATGAAACAAAGGTACTGTTTTATTAGAGATCTTTCTATTTTGTCTTGTCCTAGAATTATGATTGGTAGTGAATACTTATTGAAGGAGTTCTTTCTAACCAACTAGTAATTTTTTTTTGGATAATAATTGATTTCATACCTTGCATCTGAAATTAACACTTTGTTCTCTCTTTGGCAACACTTTATTGTATAATATTTCTAAATAAATTTAACATACTAAATACTCTTCTAAACTTGATACGTTTTATTAAATGCAGACCTAAACGCCATTACTTGGGCTAAAAAAACTTATGTTACTAAAAGCAAAAGGAGTTTTATATACATATTTTACCAAAACGAGTAGTCATAGCATCTAATTAAAAAAAACAAAAATAAATATGTTGTTGGAAATCTATTATTTTGGCACAACTTTTCTATTTGGCCATTGTTTTCTAGCCAAGTTTTATGGCTATAAATTTGATCCTCCCCAAAAAAAACAATTGAAACAACTACCCATTACAGCTGAAGAATAAATAAAAATATCCCACTTGGAAGCTAATTTTTCTATTTTTCTTTACACTCGCGCCTAAAAGAATAAATAAAAATATCAGACGATGAGTCATAATAAAAAAATGTCATTTACTACTTTACTCAGTTTTCATCAATCATTCTGTGTTTTGAATAGCAGCATTTTCCGTGTTTACGGAGGCTGGATCTAAGTCACTCCAAAAGCCTGGAGAGAACACCAGATTTCGAGGGGATGCCAAATTTGGAGTATTTGAATCTAGAGGGGTGTAGGAGTCTTGAAGAAGTTCACCATTCCCTGAAGTATTGCGGAAAACTCATCCAGTTAAATTTGTATGACTGTAGAAGACTTAAGATGTTTCCATCTGTTAATGTGGAATCTCTTGAATCTCTAGATCTACACAACTGCTTTAGTTTAGAGAAATTTCCAGAAATCCTCGGAATAATGAAGCCATTATCTATCATTCATCTCGAACCTCCTCTTACAGAGCTAGATTTGAGTTTTTTGAAAAACCTTGTACCTCTTCCAAGCAGCAGTGGCATGTTTGAAAGCTTGGTGAAGCTAAGGCAATCGGGTTGCTTTAAGTTTGAAAGCCTTTCAAAAGGGATAAGATATTTAGAAAAATTGAAGGAGCTTGATGCCAGCTATACTCTAATCTCACAACCTCCATCTTCCATTATCCGGCTGAACAAGCTTAAATCATTGAGTTTTGCAAATCAAAAAACAGGAAGAGATCTCGTAGATGGGGTGTTCTTTGTTTTCCTTCACGTGCTGTTTAAATTGTGGGAGTTTGGTCGTCGGCATATATTCTATGAAAGCATGGTAAATCATTTTGAGGATTTGCCTCTAAGCATAGCCCAACTTGGTTCTCTTCAAGACTTGAAGTTATCAGTGTGCAGGAGGTTTAATGAATTTCTAAACCTTAACATGGCTGAAGGGTTCTGCTCATTGAAAAATCTGGATCTCAATTACTGCAATTTGGAAGTGTTGAATCTCAGTGGAAATAATTTTGAGCATTTGCCTCGAAGCATAGCCCAGCTTGGTGCTCTTCGATCCTTGAACTTAATAGATTGCAAGAGTCTTACACAGCTGCCAGAATTTCCACGGCAATTATATACAATAAATGCAGATTACAGCAATGATTCAATCTGTACTTCGTTGTTTCAGAATATCTCATCATTGCAGCATGACATCTCTCCTTCAGATTCCTTGTCACTAAGAGTGTTATGGAGTCTGCCGCAGAAAATTCCAAGTTGGTTTCACCATCAGGGAATGGGTTCATGTGTATCAGTCAATTTGCCTGAGAATTGGTATGTATCAGATAAGTTCTTGGGATTTGCTGTATGTTACTTGGGCAATTTATTTGACATCACAGCTCATTTGATTCCCTTATGTGATGATGGGATGTCGTCGATGACCCAGGAATTTGCCTTATCCAACCATTCAGAATATATTGGTAAATATGGTATGCATTTTTTGTTGGTAACTCTTGGTGGCATATGGGATGCAAATGGAAAAACACCAAATGATTATGGGTGCATTCAGTTTTATTCAGAAATAAATTATTTTGGAGCAAAAAGTGAATTTGGAGTTCGTTTGTTGTATAAAGATGACGCTGAGCTTTACACTGGAATAAGGAAGAGCAGATATGAGGAGGTCACTGGTCAGTTGCTCCTCTTCTAAGAATCAAAGTTCACAAGTAGATTAAATACCTCATGAATTTGTTGGTAATGAAGCGTAGTCTCCGTTGATATCTACTGTAATTAAAATGTTACGTTCTTTTTATATTTTAATAAGTGCAGGAAACACATTTAATCAATCATCTCTGAAAATAATGTAATCTAAGCAAAGAAACACTGCTAGACCATTGGACGTAAATCCTCCCTATTAATATTCTCATTTCTTGTTGAATGTATTGCCAGTGTCGAGAAAGAAACGATATTTCACATCCGATTTCAGAAGACGTTCCAACGCTGTTCACGTAGTCCATTGTCACGACTTCAACATGTGGTTTTATGTTATGCTTTGCCGCAAAATCCAACATTTCTTGAGTCTCTTTCATACATCCTATGCCACTTCCAGCCACTAGCTTCCTTCCTGTTTTCCACATTATATATACAAACTTTAGTCTTGAAAAAAGAGACCGTTTGATGCACTAAGCTTTTGTCCGAACTTTTTTATTTGAAAACGTGCATAAAGAAAACTATATATGCTTACACACAAATAGAGGAAACACGAGCAACTCCACTGGGTTTTCTGGTGCACCAACCATAACAAGCTTAGCATGAGATTTCAATAACATAAGCAATGGAAGAATAGGGTGCACAGCAGAAACAGTGTTGATGATCATGATCCCATCCAATGTGTTCATTGCAGCCTGTTTGTATATAAATAAAACGAATAAACAAAAGGTTAGCCCCCATTCTCATGTTTAAATTGTTAAAACTGGCATAAAAACTTAAGCTTTTAGATGAGATTGTCACACACTTCAACACGGAACCAGAGCAGGCAGAGGTTGTGCGTTCAAAGGACTATAAGTAGTAATTCCAGCACATAACAGGGCAGCAGCGTCCATTGACAAGTTTTCAGGCCGACGTACTACAAAATGCTCATCGGATACAATCATGTCGGAGTAACCTCCAAACTTGAGGGTTCCCGTCTGAGATATAGCCGTTGTATGTAGGAATCTGACGAGGGCAGTAGTTCTCGAGATCAACGCTACAATTCTCACATTTGCGACATGATCCTACCATACTTCCAACACTTACTTTGTCTCCAACCTTAATATCTCCACTTGCTACCGACCTCATGCCTCCAATTATGTTTACAATTAGTTACACTCATGAGTAGATCGAATCGACACAAATTCGCTAATTTTTTACGGATCTGGCTCCTCTCCATTTCTCTTCTCTCCATTTTTTCCAAGTTCTAGTTTGAATTGGTGACACATGTCATAGTTTAGAATTAATGGTTGAGATCTAATTGATTAAAGTAAAGTCCTAACCATAATTATTTACTTCCATATATTTGCTTCTTAAATATTTTTGCAATCCATTATATTTTCCCTAAATACATTAAAAACTTTTTTTTACTGCCCTGCATACATATTTAAAACTTTTACTAAATATTTTTGTTGTTTTGAAAAAAATATAATAAAGTTAAATGTTTTTATTATTCTAATAGAGTATTAAGAGCTACTGTGTTTATAGAGCAATATGGGCTCCATTTAGGGAGTAAGAAATAATTTAAAGTTGAGTGACAAATTTATTTTACTCCTAAAATTAGAAAAAAAACGATAGGTCACAATTTTTAATTATTTATTTGGCAAATATTATTTGAATAAATGAAAAACGTTAGGGAAAAAAGTAAAAAATGAGCAAAAAATTACTCAAGTAATTAAGAAAATAAATTCTTTTAAATATATTTAGGATAAATATAATGTAAATCTAGAATTGTTGGATTGCAAAAATGTTTAAGAAGCAAATATATGAAAGTAAATAACTATGGTTAGGACTTTGTTTTAATTAATTCCATTAATTCTAAACTATGACATGTCTCCAATTGTCACGATCCGAGCCTACACCCTGGACGTGGTCGGCACTCAAGAACCATTGCTGATCCCCAAGCAAACCCTCATACTTGCTAACTAAAAGCGGAAGACTAACTCAAACATACATAAGCATCAATTGAAGGAAACGTTTAAAAAATGTTTACTAAATATCAAAACTTCGCTGAATATACTGAGTATGAAACATAAATTTTAAATAATATATCTGAAACTGAAAGACTCTCTAAAACTAGTCTATCTATGAAGCCTATACTATATATAGACGAGTGTTGGGACAAGAACCACAACTACTCAAAATGCTAGTAATCCTAACAACTCATAAAACTGGAGTCCTCCGGAAGCAAGGAGACCTCACTCGAATGCTGACGAGCGGATGAAGTGATCTCAACATACTCTTGTTAAGGATCCTAAGAACATGTATCTACATCATTAAAAGATACAGGTCGAATGACATCAGTTTATTGAATGTACGAGTATGTAATATAGTTGAATAACAAATAACTGAAAGATATTAAAGGACTGGAATAGATAACAATGTACTCAAGCTGAATGTAAAAAAATAAATGAGTTAAATCATTTAAAACTTTACAAATACTGTCTCATCTCTGAGCTCAACATAATAAGTGATATATAAAAATACACTTTAACTCTATTAGGAGATTCTCTAACCGACAACCATCACTATGAGCTACGTAATGATACAACGTCTCACCCACGCAGCCAGAGCTGTCCTATACCTTGCTGGGGTATAGAACATCCTCAACTAAGTGGATCCACTAAGCTCTGCCTAAAGGCACTTATGATTCATCTAAAAAGTATGATCATGTACCCATGTTGGCATACATGGTTTATGAGGAATGTGAATTGTCTAAACTCATCCCCATATCGATGCTCAATACTACTCCCAATAATATACACTCATGCTCAATGTTTAAAAAAACATACTTTTCCTCTTGTTTGAGATAATTGCTCAAACTATCCTCTTAAAAGAGGTAACTGCTCTTGAAATATCTTTGAACTCATAACTCATTTAGAAATCAAAGTTTCTCTTTTATCAATGTAAAAATTGATACCTTTGGAAATACTTAGTTCCCTTATACTCTTACTCAATTCATACTTGAAAACTCTTTCTAAAAAATATATCAAAATATTATTGTGATATGATCATTGATGACTCAAGAAGTCATATTGTATAAACATTGATGGTATATCTAGATACCATACTGCTTAAACATTGATGGCATACTCGACTGTCATACTAATCATGTTTTAAAACCTTTGTGCATTTGGGTGTAAAACCTTTGTCTCTTATATCATCTTAAAGTATATTTAGAATGTCTCTTATGATCATCTTAAAGTATTTGAGTGTAAAACTTTTGTGCATGTTTCTAAAGATGAGAGGTCAAAGTTAGATGTTAAAACTCGAAAATGTATCTTTGTTGGTCATGGTAAAGATAAATTTGATTATCATTTCTTTGATAAGTTGAAAAGAAACTTCTTAGAATGAAGTCGTGATATTGTGTTCTTTAAAGACCACACAATTGAAGATCTTGACAAAGCTGAGAAAGTTGTTTCTCAAATCATTTGGAGTCTAGTTGATGTTGATTCAGTTCCTTTGACTAATGCACCGTAAGGAAATCTTCAAAATGATGAAAATTAAGTTGATATTGAAGATGGTGATCATATTCACAATGACTAGTATGATGATGTTGCTCCAGTGCAAGATGATGTTGTTGGTCAACAACCAACAATTATTTATGCTCCATAGAGTTCTCTCAGAAGATCTACTAGAGATAAAATACCTTCAACTCCTTATCTGCCAATGAGTATGTACATTTGACAGATGGGAAAGAACCTGAGAGTCTTGATGATGCCATAGAAAGTGAAGAAAAATAAAGGTGGTTTGATGTTATGGAAGATGAAATCAAGTCTCTAATGATAATCATACCTTTAATTTGATTAATCTACCTAAAGACAGAAAAACTTTGAAAAATAGGTGGGTTTTAAGGTGAAACATGAAGATGGTAACCCAGTTCCACGATAAAAGATTAGATTAGTTGTGAAGGGATTTTACCAGAAAAGGGGATTTTATTTTGATGAAATATTCTCTCCAGTTGTGAAGATGTCATTCATTTGTGTGGTTCCAGACTTGGCTGCAAGTCTGGACTTAGAGGTTGAGGAAATGGATGCTAAAACTGCTTTTCTCCATGGTGAGTTAGATTAAGAAATTTATATGGAGCAGTCAAAAGACTTTGAAGTCAAGGAACAAGAGAATAATGGTTGTAAATTGAAGAAGAACTTGTATGGTCTAAAACAAGCTCCATGTAATGGTATTGGAAGTTTGGTTCTTTTATGAGTTAGCCGGGCTTCGAGAAGACTTCTTCAAACCATTGTGTTTTTTTGCAAAAATCTGTGATGGTGACTTCATTATCGTTTTGCTTTATGTTGATGACATGCTTATTGTTGGTCATAATGTTTGCAGGATTAAAAAGTTGAAGCAAGGGTTGAATAAATCTTTTGCTATGAAAGACTTGAGACTAGCAAGGCAGATTCTTGGCAAGCAGATTGTGTGTGAGAGAGATGCCAAGAAGTTGTGATTATCACAAGAGAAGTACATTCAGAAAGTACTTCGTAGGTTCCACATGTACAAAGCTAAGGTTTTCAGTACATCTTTAGCTATTCACTTCAAGTTGAGCACAGAACATTATCCTTCCAGTGATGGTGAGAAGGAAGATATGAAAAAAGTTCTTTATGCTTCAGTTGTTGGTAGTTTGATGTATGCACTATTGTGCACAAGACCATATATTGCTCATGATATTGGTATTGTTAGCCATTTTCTTTCTAATCCAGAAAGAGAGCATTGAAATGTTGTAAAGTGGATTATGGGATATCTTTGTAGCACTTCTATCACAGTTTGTGTTTTTGGATAGAAAAGCCTATTTTCTGTAGTTACACTTATTTAAATATGGCTAGTGATGTTGATACCTGTAAGTCTACTTCATGATACTTGATTAATTTTGTAGAGGAAGCTGTGTCTTGACAATCTAGGTTGCAAAAATGTGTTGCTTTATCTACTATAGAAGCAAAGTGTATTGGTGATGTTGAATCTTGTAAATAGTTTCTATGGATGAAGAGATTTTTGGGGGGAACTTGGTTGTGATCAAGAGAGGTATGTGCTTTATTGCGATAGTCAAAGTTCTATTCATCTTGGCTAGAATTCTGCATTTCATGGTCGGTCTAAACACATTGATGTGAGTTATCATTGGATTCGAGATGTGTTGGATTAATTCTAAGTAGCTTGAACTTGAAAAGAACCATACAAATGATAATGGTTCAGACATGTTGACTAAAGTTTGTCCAAGATAGAAATTTGAAGAATGATGCATGATCATTGGGATGTTGTTCTCGTCCACATAGTCGGTAGGGGGAGAATTATTAAATTTTGGATCTTTTTTCTCTTTCTATGTTGATAATTTTAAGCCCAATTTGGACCAGTCCAATTTTGCACATAAGCCCATTCTTATGAAGCATATGTAAGACCTTTTTAGGTCTTATTTTAAAAGAATCACATAAGAGAGATCAGCAGCCACACAAGAGAGAAAAAATGAGACGAGGGGAACAAATTTTCGCACCTCCAATCTCAGCCCTAACAACCATTTTCAAATCGCGATCCCTGCTTCGTTCCTTGTCCAATTGAGCTGATTTTTTGACACCTTGTTCCTTTCAACTTAGTCTTTGATTGGGAACTAAGATAGGTGGATTTGGAGTCCTGTAGCTTCAGATTTTAGCTCGTGAACAATAGCTGCATTTTTTTTGGTGATTTTACCCGTTTTACTTCTCTAGTTTTTGGTGCTATCTTGTAGTTGTTGTTGCTCATTGTTTGACACTTATTTGGTGGCCCTTATGGAGAAAACATTTGTAACTCTTGTTGATTATAGTGGAGCCTTTGGCCCCATGGTTTTTACTCTTCACACTGAAGAGGTTTTTCACGTAAATCTTGGTATCTCCTGTTGTTGATTTATTTTTACCTTACCATATTTATTTGGTTGATATGTTTGCTGTCCTAAACAATGTTTGTGCTTGAATTAATTTATCTCTTTTTTATTCAAATAGAAGAGAAGACTTAGATTTTGATTTTCTTTCACTATTGCTCTATCGTGCATTGTTGTTTGTTCTTGCCTTTCCCAACACAATGTGTATCTGTTATATAAACCCTAAACTTGAAGAAAACACTAAATCCTAAAAAAATGACAATATCTCAAACTTCTCCTCCCAAATATTTACAAGAGAATGACCTAATTGTTAAGAGTGTAGGAAATTTCTCTCTACCCTACCTAAAGAAAAAGGATGGATTGAATAATATATCTACATTTATCAAGGTTTTCAACATCATCAAAAGCAATTCAAGGTGTGATTCCAAGTTAGTAGCAATTTCAAGCTCAAGATAGTGATATCATTCTTGTTACGGCTCCAAAATAAGGAATTGTTTGGTTAAAACCACTTTTATTTGCATTAGTGAATTGAAAGAATTATCCTATTTTTAAACAAGATCACCCTTTACTTGTAAGGAACCCCATGATCTCATTTCGTTCTTGAAACTTGATCTATATGTTGATGGTCAAGTCCCTAATTTTTCATTGTTCACTTCACCTAGACTCTTCTCAACTCATTTTACCTATGCTTCATTGCCAAAATTAGTCAAAGATTCAAAAACCAAACTTGTTTACTTATATTGAAATTCAAGGGACACTTTTATTTTTATGTGACATTTTGCAAATAATTTAAGACTTGATGATAAAATAGATACTAATTTCATTGAAGAAATGTTTGATCTTTCTTAAGGGTGTGAGTCTTTATGGCCCGTTTTGAAATCACGTGTTGGATTATTGGAAAGAAAGTATAGAAAAACTTGATAAATTAATTTTCTTGATGTATGAAGAAATTAAAGAGTAACCTAAAATACGCTTAACGGAATTCTTGGAATGTCCATTTTCCACTAAGGAAAAAAATTTGTGGAGTTTTGGATAAAATATTGAGAATGTATAGCTTTGGGAATTTGAGGAATTTGGAGGTGAATACAAATGAGAAGTTGCCAGCTGGAGTGGAAAATAAAAATTTCTTTCGTCGAGGGGAAGTTAGAGATTGAAAGAATTATTTTACTATCAAGTTCTATCGAGATGAATGATAAACTCAATCATATCATTGAACAAAAGTTTCAAGAATATGAATTAAAATTTTCATATATTTAATTAGACATTAATATGCTATAATATAAATTGAATACATTTTATTTATTTTGAAAATCAATGTAAAAGTAGTTGAGAGTAATGTAACAAGACCAAACAACAAAGCCCTATTATAGCACTGATGATATATACTATTTTAAATGTTCATTATTCAAATTGTTGCAATTTATGTATTAATTTAAATGTACTGTTCTTTTAGTGTGATTCCCCCTACTATTGATTGTTCACGAAATATAAAAATGTGTCGAGTTCAACTATGAATAGATGTACTTTTGTTATACTATAGTATACCAAATTAATTATATTCTTTCATATAAAAGTGTTGGTGTAATATATCACAAATATAATAAACTAGTTAATATGTTCGCGCGTCGCGCGATCATAACAACTATTTTAGAGATAAAATTTTCTTTTAAAGTAGCACATACTAAAATAGAAGAAATATGATCAATACTTAGGTAAAAAAATTAAAGTGTTTATCATAATTGTTTCAATTTATAAGATACAATTTTCTTATTATTTTGTTGGGTGAAAAAAACATGTTTTATATTTTGAAAAAAAAATACAAACTTAATTTTCTGCTTAATTATTTATTTTCCGTTGATCATCAAATGAAAAGTAAATAATTCATCCTCCTCATTTTTTAAAAGAAGGAATGCTTATTTTTTATGAGGAACTACTGAACTTAGACCTTTTTTAAATCATTCCTCAATATGATTTATTTAACAAAAAATCATACTTGTTAGGTAAGGAATATTTTTTAAAAGTCTTTATTTTTGTGCAAGTTAAAATATGAAAAATAACAAAAGGTCTCAATAGTAATACAAAGGAAAGAACGAATAACTATTTTCTAATCAAATAAAAGATAAATAAATAAAATCCTAATAATAAAATTGAAAATCAATCAATATTAATGTTTCAACAAACAACTCGATACAAAATTATATCGTCATTTTTATTCATTTTAATTATCAAAGAATTATTACACAAATAATAAATAATGAATATTTTAACTCTTGAGGAGTTACAAAACTCACTAAATGTGTAATTATTTAGAGAAAATCAAATTTTAAGAATAATGACAAAAAGCAAAAAATAAAAGAAAAGAAAAGGAGAAAAAGAATACGTAGGACTCTTACTATAAAATAATTTTTGCTATTGTCTGTTTTTATATCATATCGAAATTATTTATAATTCTTTTTCGTCTTCACACAAATAAAAAAGTTTATCTTTATAACTCAATATATTTCACTAAAATAGTACGTTAATTCATTTTAGTGTGGATTTTGTATGTTTCGTTGTGGTCGTTTTATTTAATTACTAAAACGTTAGAAAATAGAAAAATATATTTCATTATTTTACTACAAACTTTAAAAATCTTGAGTGTTAATAAATAATATATACTCCCTCTATTTCAAAATAAGTGAATTGTTGAGCCATTTTTCATAGTTCAAAATAAGTGAATTGTTCAAAGTTTAAGGGAGATGTTGAAAAATTCTTTCAATTTTGCCCCTCATTTACAATGTTAAATAATTATAAATGAAATGAATTTTTGAATACGGAATATGTACACAGCGTCATCAGGAAAATAAATCATTCATTTTTAAAGTTATTTAGAGCGCTCATATATGTAACAGATAAATGACTTAATTTAAAGTAATTTTAATATATGCTGTAAATGAAAGAAAAATGGGAAGAAGTCTTAAAAAGAGAGAAAGAATTAGGTAAAAGGGAATGGAGGAGACATGTTATTTAAGTAAAAAAATATAAATAGATAAAGATTTTTTTAAGTCATGAGATGGATCAACCAACTAATAAAAAGAACAACGCAACACAGTAGTATTTTTCTATTTTAAAAAAATAAAACAAAGTTAGAATATGGCTTGTTACCAAAAGTTTACAACCACAAATAGAGAAAAAAACATATGCATCCGTGAAAATGTTCTTACATGTAAACCTTGAATAGTTGAAGTGCAAATGATAGACTAAAATTTAAAGCCATTATATTTTGGGAAAACTAAATGTAGAGGTAATGAAGAGAATCATAGAAAGGAGTTGAGGAGATATGTCATTTAAGTAGAAAATGTGAAGTGGTGGATGAAATATTAAGAATGTGTAGCTTTGAGAATTTGAGCAACTTGGAGGTGAATATCAATGGAAAGCTACCAACTGGAGAGAGAAATAAATTGTTTTTTTCGTAAAGGAGAAATTGGAGATTGGAAAAATTATTTTACTATAGAGATGAGTGATAAATTCAATCATATCATTGAAGAAAAATTTCAAGGATTTGAATTAAAGTTTTCATATGTTTGATTAAGCATTACTATGTTATAATGACAATTGAATGCAATTATTTATTTTGAAAAACAATATTGAAATAGTTGTGTTTGAGAGTAATGTAACAAGAATAGACAACAAAAGTTTTATTGTTGTATTAATACTATTTTACATGTTTATTATTCAAATTTGTTGCAAATTTAGTAGTGTCAATGAGGTGTAGGCATTCAGTTTTCTTTTTGATTGTGAGATTATTTAAGTCACAAGTATTGTTACAAATTCCAAATTAAGAATTGAGGGCTCAAATTTTATATAATTGATCAAAATAATTTAGAGTGATATATTAATGAAGGAGTAACTTTTCTATGCAAAAAAAAGTACGACTTTATTACATAATCATATATATAAGTTAATTGCACCTATTCATAGATTTTATTGGGAGTTGAGATGCTATTGTATTAAACCTATCTCTAAAATATTGAACCGACTACTCTAATTATAATTTGAATAGAGACTGTGCGAGATGTACATCATAGTGTAGTTACTGTGTTGATCTGCACATCCATGTGCCATACAAAATGTCACTCCTCTGACAAAGAATAGGCAAAAGGGACGGTGGCATGGTGACTTTGCCCCATAATCGCAAGTTGTAGCATTTACACCCTTTTCCTTGTAAAGATTATTAGGATTATCATAAAAATATTCATGAAAAATGCATTTAGTTCAATTAGATGAAAGCTGGCTACTTTAATTTTCCTTTCTTTTAAGTAGTTTCTTTTCAACTTAAGTCGCTGACAATAATAAAAAAAAAAA
>JAJOOI010019615.1:0-17350 GCA_029582585.1 Solanum bukasovii
TTGAGAATCATGTGTACCTTTCTTCGACAAGAAGTTAGATTTCACTGGGTATATTGTTGTTGAGAATCTTCCTCACAAAATACCATACTGATATTTGAGTTTCTTTTCAAATCTTGAACAATATTTAGATGGTTGGTCCCTAGAGATGGGCTTCTATGTGCTGCAGGCCCAACCCTACTCAGAGAACAGGAAGTTAAGAACAATAATTCAAATGATTGCCTATAGAGAGGAAAAATACGTATTAATCTTGTGTTTCTTAGTACTAACCCTAGTAGTGTAACATTTTTTCCGTTTCACAAATTGGTCAACCCAAACCTTATAATGTCGGGTTCACCAAATTGTGAGATAGAAAAGTTTCACACAACTAGTGTCGATGGTAAGCAACACATTTTTTTTTCTATCTCACAACAACAAAATACCCAGTGAAATCCAACTTCTTGTCAAATAAAGGTACACAAGACATAATTCTATTCATAAACTTTGAAACCCATTTTTGCACCATAGTTTCATCCATCACCAAAACAAACAACTATAGTAAGTTGAACAAAAAAGAGGCTCTGACTTTTAACAACATATCACAATAAATGGCAATTGTAAGGAGAGAGCATTAGAAAATGAACAAAACTTCAATCTCTTTAAAACTATAGATGGATCATACAGATCCAAATTGAGCAAGTCCTATCATGATTTCATATACTTCATTATGCATAGCAGAATTCCTAAGTCATAAAATGTTCGAGTGAACGTTGTGGTCATCAATCTTGGTCAGCTTTTCATTTGAACATTGGTTATGTAATGCCAAATACTTTTGGTTTTATTGGTGGACTTCATAAGTTATAAAACGTTCTAGTTTATAGTCCTAAACCTTGGGCAGCTCTTCGTTTACACATTGGTGCATTTGTTGGCCTCACAATTACTTTATTTTTTATTCCTCCATTATACCTTGTAACCTATGTAACTCCTAGGCCATTTATCCTTTCTATTAACTACCCCAGTGGCGGAGGCAGCATGTAATGAGGGGGGTCATCCGACCCCCCTCGGCGAAAAATATTACTATTTATACATGGTTAAAATTATTTTTTAGGTATGTATAATAGATGTCGAACCCCCTTCCACTAGTTCGTGTGTTTACTTTTCAGATTTTGAACCCCCTTATTAAATTTTTTGGCTCCGCCACTGAACTACCCCATTATCTTCCTCTTCATTGCTAGGAAGACTTCCTCAACTAAAAATAGTGGTGTCTTTATTTGGTTTATAGATACATAAGAAAAATGTAGAGTGGAAAAAGTTATTCGAAAAAAGAGAGTTCTTATTAGTTAAAGGGAGGTCTTCTTTTTGTGGAGCTTTTGACTCAACTCTTGTCCAGAGTTTGTTGAGTTACACTTTGTGATTAGGTTGTTGTATCCTAGAGAGGACAAGTCAAGAACGACTATTGTTGGACCGGTGAAAAACATTTATTGTTGTAACGACCTGATTCCGTCGTTATGAAAAAGCCAATGGGAAATTTTTTTGGGCCAGAAAACTTTTTGGTAGTAACTTGATATTTCCTAGCCTAGTCCAGATTTGAATGAAATAGGAGTCAATGAGGTTTAGGGAGATATGGTAATGAATGAGAGATCTAATTATCAATTTGATCACATGAATAGATATCTAAGACGTTAAGGAAATAGTATGACTTTACAAAATTGATTTCGGGCGAGTAGAATTCCCGAAACTGATCTTAGCTTGAACGGGTATTTTCTAAGTGTCATGGGTTGAAGGTGTGTTGTGAAATGGGGGTTTGAAACTCTTAAATTTGCTCACTATTTTTGTGCAAGCCGCAAAGGCGGGATTATTCCCACAAGGTTAGGGCCGTTGTGGCGGGATGGTGGCCGCCATAGCGGGTCAGTCGCGACTTCAGTCAGAAATAAACCCCAAAAATGTTTTTTTTTGAAAGTTTCATTCTTGAGAGCTAGGAGGCGACCCCAAGTTGTTTTTTGACAGTTTTCCACAACTTTTGGTGCTAAAGGTAAGGTTTTTACTCCCTGAATCCATTTTTTGATCTGTAGAACTTAGTTTCTTGGGTAATTATTGATGATGGAGGTTTTTGATCTGCAAATTATGGTGGAAAAAGCCTTAATCTGGGTGTGGGGATCAAGGTTTCGGTCTAGGGTTGATATTATTAATTATAATCCGGGTAATTAGGTTTTGTTTATTGATCCTCGCATTATTATGATTGTTTGTAGACCAAGAACAAGTAGAAAGAATCCGGAAGGGGAAGAATCAAGTTTCTTAAGGGATTCAAGTCTGGATTCGAGGTAGGTGATGGTTGTGATTTCATGTTTGCGTGATGTATGTTGGTAATTGCGTCATTGTAATGCATGTATGTATGTGAAAGAAGTCTTTTTTATCACACCTAATGAAATTGAGCATGAACGAATGATTGTATGCCATGAATCAACACTTAATTGTATGATTATGAGAATGTACATTGTGATTGTTATTGTGGCTTATTGAATGGATCGGGTGTCACGTTCCGACATACTAACTTGGATCGAGTGCCACATTTTGGTGAATATATGGGATCGTGTGTCACATCCGGCACTCTAACAGTTTGGGTATGGGTACCATGCGAGGACCATTGAATTGGGTTTCATGAGAGAACCATTGATTTGTTATATCTACTTGTTATTGAGAATGTGGAATATTGCATTACTCCTGAAATGATAGGCGATATATATATATTATGTGCATGTATGTGTTTACCTTGTTGTAATTCTGATATATGTTGTGCTTACTGGGATAGCCGTGTGATCCTACCAGTACACTATGGTTGTGTACTGATACTGCACTTGCTATTGATGGACCTCAACTAGGTGACTATTGAGCATGACTGGATTCAAGGGTGAGCCAGTTCTTTCAGGCTACCATGGATCTCTCTTGTTTAAGTTCACTCTCTTCGGACTCAGACTATTTTTTAAGGTGTTTGCTTAGTTTAGGAGTTGTACCCCTTATTCTTAGACTTGTTGTTAGTAGAGTTTTGGTACAATGACTTTCAGGTTCTAGGGGTTTTTCTTCAGCATTAGTTTGGCTAGTTTGTTTAAACCTTTGGAGTTTATGGGAACTCTGTATTTCTTTTTGTTATTTAAACTTGCTTTCGTATCTTTAAATGCTTATCTTTTCATTAAGTTGTGTAGTTGGGTTGTAGTAATGGTTCTCCCACTGGAGGGTTAGTGTGGGTGCCAATCACGATGGTCTGGATAGTGACAAAGTTGGTATCAGAGCCCTAGGTTCGTTGATCTTATTGTACCAAAACGAGTCTAGTAGAGTCTTGCGGAATGGTACGAAGACGTCCGTACTTTTGTTCGAGAGGCTATAGGACTTTAGAAAAAACTCACTTCTTTCTACTATTTTGTGTTATTACTTGAGTGCAATTGGTATCTACGTGTTACAAATTGGTATCTTTTCTCCTTTACTCTATGGTCCGAACTAGAGCAACAAAATGGTATCACCATCACTAGCAAGAGAGGATGTGTATAGATTACCGGCAATTGAATACGGCCACCATTCAAAACAAGTATCCTCTGCCTCAGATAGATGATCTTTTGACCAGTTTCAGGGTGCATTAGTTTTCTCTAAGATTGATCTAAGGTCTGGCTATCATTAGTTAAAGATTAGGCCTGAGGATATACGAAAAAGGGCATTTAGGACCAGCTATAGGCACTATGATTTTCTAGTTATGTCGTTTGGGTTGACAAATGCGCATGCAACTTTCTTGAGTTTGATGACTGGTGTGTTCAAACCATTACTTGATTCGTTTGTTATAGTATTTATTGATGGCATTTTGTTTTATTCGAAAAGTGAGGAAGAGCATGCCGACCATCTTCGTATTATTCTGGGTGTTCTTGGGAAAAAAAAGTGGTATGCAAAAGTTTCTAAGTGTGAATTTTGGTTGACTTTGGTTGCCTTTTTGGGGAATGTAGTTTCAAGGGAAAGGGTAATGGTGGATCCCCAAAAGATTGAAGCAGTTAGGAATTGGGTCCGACCTAGTTTTGTGACGTAAATTAGGAGTTTTGTGGGGTTCACTAGCTACTATCGTCGCTTGTGAAGGAATTAAGGTCAGATTTGCAGATTTAAGTTATAGGTGACAACATTCAAAAAGTTTTGGTAATGGACGACTAGTTAATGAACACCATTACTTTGGAAAATGCATTTAGTATTGTTGTCATAACATGTATTGGTTGTTTAGCGAATGATGAAATTAAGTTATGCCAATTGAGGTTAGAAGTTATACTATGATTTCATAGATTGATTGTATATCAAGGAGGGTCATGATACGACTGCTCCAATAGCAACGATGTTTACTTGATTAAGTTATTAAGTGTGTTAAAATTGTGGAGAACCTGGGCAGATGAGGAGGAAATCAGCGAGGTCGTGGAGGCCGGGGAAATGGTAATACAGGTAGAGGAGTAGTGCAGCCAGGCAAGGAGGTTGCCGGTCAAGATGACAGGGTTAAGTTTTATGCCTTTTCGGGCAAGACCGAGGCTAAGGGTCTGATGCAGTGATCACAAGTACTATTATTGTTTGTGACCAGATAGCTAAATATGTTGTTTGATCCGAGTTCTTATTCTTATGTTTTCGTGCGATTTGCCTTAGAATTTGATATGATTTGTGACATACTTAATGCCCCATCTATGTTTCTACCCTAGTTGAAGAGTTGGTCATAGTTTCCCATGTATATCGTGTTGTCCTGTTATGTTTATGAATTTTCAAACTTGGGTTGATTTGGTTATGTTGTATATGATTGACTTGATATAATCTTAGACATGACTTGTTTGTCCCCCTATTATGTTGTGCTTAATGGTAATGCTAAGTCGGTGTCTTTAGAGATCTTGGGTAGGGAAAGGTTAGAGTGGGAAGGGGGTACAAGCCTAAGTCAGCTAAGGTCATATCTTTCGTGCGGGGTAGGAAACTGGTAGGGCAGGGTTGTTTAGCTTATTTGGCTCATATTCAGGATGCTGAGGTTGAGTCTCCTTCTATTGAGTCTATTCCTGTGGTGTCAGAATTTAGAGAAGTGTTTTCTATCAATTTTCCTGGTATGTCTTCGGATAGTAGATATATAGATTTCTACATTGACTCGGAAACTGGTACTCGCCCCTTCTTCACTCTTCTTATTGCATGGCTCTGGCAGCATATCGAGAGCTTAAAGCTCAAATTCAAGGGCTTCTTGATAAAGGTTTCATCGGTCCTAGTGCTTCCCCGTGGGGTGC
Organism: Solanum bukasovii; assembly: GCA_029582585.1. NCBI lineage: Eukaryota > Viridiplantae > Streptophyta > Magnoliopsida > Solanales > Solanaceae > Solanum > Solanum bukasovii. Next base: position 5,250 of record JAJOOI010019615.1, read on the forward strand.
TCCTGTCTTGTTTGTTAAGAAGAAGGAGGGTAGTACGAGGACCGTTGAGTTTAACTTAAACCATAAAGGAGTGGATTAATACCTAAATGGCAGGATTATGGATAAAGAAAGTCCAAATGAGTATACTTGGTGGAAGGCAATTGAAGTATTTTAGTAACAAAGTGCGTATAAATTGGGTTAATCCTTTGAATTTGATGAGTTTGCCTGAGTTTGAGGTGTCATGTTGATGAAAAGTTTGACTTCGTAGTGATAGTCAAGGCTGACTGAGCTAATGGTAATAAGAATTCGTGATGGATTGTGACGGGATGCAACTATATAATAAGATTGTTGGTTAAGCGAATTTTTGTATAGTAATTATGATTTGCGAGTATCTAAGGTTGTTGTTTTCTAATATTTGGTGAGTAACGTGGTTGTATGGAATGTTTTAAGAGATGGTGAGCCACTACTCGAATAGAATTTTAAAGATCTAGAGTTATAATGAAGGGAAATATAGTGGGATGTAGTACAACCTTTAGAGAGAGACGAGAGCAAGAATATTTTATTTGAATGCAAAGGCTAAAGAGTTATCTTCAGAGGGGTAGATAATTGGGTTCAGAGACGCGTGATTTCATTCATTTTGCAGTGGCTATGGTAATAGTGTCACAAGTCCGTCAGATTGGTTGAAAACTATTGAAAAACACTTGAGAAATGAGTGTACACACACTAGCTCGAGTGTGATGATAAATGCTTTGTTTTGTTTTTGAGTTTAGTAATGAGTATGATTGAATTATTAACAAAATATAGTGGAAGATCGATGGAGATGCGATCCATGATAAGTGAAGATCTATGAATTCATAAAACTCTTCAAGGTATAAGCTAATGTTGATAGATAAGGGGATTGTGTTATACAATTGAATTTACAATTCAAATTTTTCGTTGTAAGTCTACATTCGTGGTGATATATTTTGTCAAGGTATGAATTTGTAAGGTCATAAATGGTCAATTGCATTAGGTTTTGAGCATTTGAAAGGACTTACACTGGTTTGAGTCGTAAAGTTTATTACTTTTGATTGTGAAGTATCTAAGAATGGTTTTCATTTAAAAAATGTTGGTTTAGAGTAAGGTAAATGGTCGGAGTGTTCATGATGGTTGTTAGTATTGAAAGTGTGGACTTCAGTGGAATGATGTGAAGAGTATGTGGAGTCAACAGAATGGAAGTGACTGGTATTAACTCTTTAGAGGAAAACCTTTGGTGTTATTGAATATTTATTCTGTAAATTCTTATGTGACCATCTATTTTATTTTGTACATGATTCTGAGTATGATGCACTAGCTATGCTCACACGTGTTTTCACTTTTGTGGGTGGATCCCTAGTGGTAGATCAGGTGTACCGATCCTGCGATGTTCTCTTGATTGAGTGGGATGATTTGGGAAGACGTGGTTATTTTAGATGACTTATGTGGTGTTGTCTTGGAGTTGTTAAAGTATTTCAGTGGTTCTACATGTACCACCTTTCTTATGAGAGTTTATGGAAGAGCTACCATGAGTATCTATGCTTATCCGACAATCTTAATATTCATCTAGTCATCGAGGTCATGTATTGATTGTGTGTGGTTGAATGTGGGGATCATTGGGTCCAATTCTACTGTTCTTAAGGGTGATCTACAATCATAATTGCTAAATCTAGTATTCGATAGTGTGGTTAGAGGGTTTGTATGCTTGGACATATCCCTCGATGAGTATCTGATGTCTAAAGATCAAATTTTTATAATTTAAGCTTATGGAAATTTATGTTGTGAGATGGAGATGTTGATAAGGACTATGATTGTTAGGGTATTATGAGTGTGTGTTGGTTGGTTCAAGGCCACCTCTAATTGTACCGAGTATTGATTTAGAATTTTATCATGCTTATGTGAGAAAGGATTAGTCCTGATGATTGTGTCAAGGTCCTTGATACCATGTGGCAGACGTGTGTACGATCAACTTTCGTGGTTATTAGGAATAGCTTGGTTGTTAGTTAAGTTTACATACAACAATATTTATCACTCGAGTATTGCGATGACTTCATTGAGGCATTGTATTGGAGGATGTGTATAAATTCAATTGGTTGGTTTGAGGTTGAAGTTGTGAAACCCTTAGGGGGTAATGAGATTCGGTAAGAAGGGCATGCGAGACAAATATCCCCAGCTATTCGATGATTCATATACTACTCCACTCTTGTTTTAGCCCTTTTCTCCTAGTTTGTCACTCGGGAACTAGTGATGGGTAAGTTGGTATCTATTGTAACGACCTGATTCCATCGTTATGGAAAAGCCAACAGGGAAAATTTTTGGCCGAAAAACTATTTGGTAGTAACTTGAGAATTCTTAGCCTAGTCTAAATTCGAACGAAATCAGAGTCAGTGAGGTCAAGGTACATATGGTAATGAATGAGAGATATAATTATGAATTTGATCACATGAATAGATACCTAAGACGTTAAGGAAACCGTACGACTTTAAAGAATTGAATTCGGGCAAGTAGAACTCCCGAAACTGATCTTAGCGTGAACGGGTATTTTCTGAGTGTCATGGGTTGAAGATATGTTGTGAAATAGGGGTTTGAAACTCTTAAATTATCACACTGTTTCCGTGCAAGTCACCAAGGTGGGATTATTCTCGCCAGGGCGGGCCCGCCATAGCGGGACAGTCGCGACTTAAGTAAAAAATAAGCCCGAAAAATGTTATTTTTTGAAAGTTTTATTATTGAGAGCTAGGAGGCGACCCCAGGTGGTTTCTTGACAGTTTTCCACAAATTTTGGTGCTAAAGGTAAGGTTTTTACTCCTCGAATCCATTTTTCGATCCGTAAAACTTAGTTTCTTGGGTAATTATCGATGGGGAGTGTTTTGATTTGTGAATTATTGTGGAAAATGCCTTAATCTGGGTATGGGGATCAAGGGTTTGGCCTAGGGTTGATATTATTGATTATAATCCGGGTAATTAGGTCTTGTTTATTGATCCTTGCATTATTATGATTGTTTGTAGACCAAGAACAGGTAGAAAGAATCCGGAAGGGGAAGAATCAAGTTTCTTAGGGGATTCAAGTCTGGATTCGAGGTAGGTGATGGTTGTGATTTCATGTTTGCGTGATGTATGTTGGTAATTGCGTCATTGTAATGCATGTATGTATGTGAAAGAAGTCTTTTTTATCACACCTAATGAAATTGAGCATGAACGAATGATTGTATGCCATGAATCAACACTTAATTGTATGATTATGAGAATGTACATTGTGATTGTTATTGTGGCTTGTTGAATTGATCGGGTGTCACGTTCCGACATACTAACTTGGGTCGGGTGCCACTTTTCGGTGCATATATGGGATCGGGTGTCACGTCCGGCATACTTACTGGGATCGGGTACCATGTACCGGTACACTAACAGTTTGGGTATGGGTTCCATAAGAGGACCATTGAATTGGGTTCCATGAGAGAATCATAGATTTGTTATATCTACTTGTTATTGAGAATGTGGAATTTTGCATTGCTCCTGAAATGATAATTGATGTATATATATTATGTTCATGTATGTGTTTACCTTGTTGTATTCTGATATATGTTGTCCTTACTGGGATAGCCACGTGATCCTATCAGTACACTGTGGTTGTGTACTTATACTGCACTTGCTCTTTCTTTGTTGAATATAGGGCATCTTCAGGTGGCTATTGATAGACCTCAGCTAGGTGACTATTAAGCGTGGCCAGATTCAAGGGTGATCCAATTCTTTCAGGCTGCCATGGATCTCCCTTGTTTAAGTCCACTCTTTTCGGACTTAGACTTTTTTTTAAGGTGTTTGCTTAGTTTCGGGGTTGTACCTCTTGTTCTTAGACTTGTTGTTGGTAGAGTTTTTGTACAATGACTTTCAGGTTCTAGGGGTTGTTCTTTCGCATTAATTTGGCTAGTTTGGTTAAACCTTTGGAGTTTATGGGAACTCCGTATTTCTTTTTGTCATTTAAACCTGCTTCCGTATCTTTAAATGCCTATCTTTTCGTTAAGTTGTGTAGTTGGGTTGTAGTAGTGGTTCTCCCACCGGAGGGTTAGTGTTGGTGTCAATCACGACGGTTTGGGTCGTGACAGTTGCAATTCACTTGAATTTCCTTAAAGAGAGCGAGATATTCGCGCCTCAGCCTGAAGATATTTTATTGCTTCATTTTATTTTCAATTGTAATCTTATAATTTTTCACTAACATCCTCCATTGTCTGTCCCACCTCTCAGAATCAGATCAATAAATATAATGATATTGAATGATAGAGGTAGCAATGGGATGGAGTTTAGAAGAAACTTCCAAGCTATCTTGGATTGGAATTAGCCTCCACTTGTTTCCCTTAGAGAAACAAAAATGCAAGACCACCAAGACCTTCTGGATAAATTTCCTTAACTAAAAATGATCTAAGTTCCTACAAGGGGAAATACTGGTGGTCTAGTTTTCCTATGGGGTGACTTTATCTTGGAGTTGGATGACATTGCAACAACTGATCAAGAAATACATGTAATTGTCAATGTATGTACAACTAATAAGTATGGACTTTCTAGTATCATTTATGCTAGTACATGTCGTAATGTACAAATTTTTTGAGGGAAAACTTAAAAACAATTAAAAACACGTATTAAGATGATTGGCTAATTGGGCTAATATTAACAAACTATTGAGAATTACAGATAAAGTTGGAGGTAGGTCCATTATCAATTCTCACGTAAATGACTTCTGGATGTGATTAGTTACTGTGAGATGATTAATTTAGGTTTAAGAGGTAGAAAATACACATGGTTAAATAAGCGCTACAAAAATAGATCGACTCTTATTTTTCAAAGACTAGACTAATTTTCAGCAAATGAGAACTGTTTTTGTAGTTATCGAGATGCACAAGTACACCACTTACCTTGTAGGGATTCAAATCACTGTCCCGTTCTAATATCAGTGTTCCCACACAAAAGTAAGCATAAAAATAAAATCTTTCGCTTCAAATTTATGTGGACTTCACACCCCGAGTTACCAAATCTAATCTCCTTCAATTTTCTTAACTCTAACATATCTCAAGTAATCTCTTCTTTTGAATGAAATGTTACCAGCTAGAATAAGAAAACTTTTGGCAACATTTGTTATTTAAAAAATGACTCCTCCAACGAATTGAGGGTATCCAAAATCATCAAATTATAGCAACAACTCCTTCCTATCAAAACTGGAGGTTGACCTAATTGAAGAATACAACCTTATACTTAGATTAAAGGAAGATTTCTAGACACTAAAATCTAGAGTCAACAGGCTCAATGAGGGTGATTCCAATACTAAGTTCTTCCATACAACAACTCTCAATCAAAGTAGAAGAAATAAAATTGTTTCCCTCCAAATCCAAGAAGGTTCCTGGTTGTATGACCTAGTTGCCATCAAATCCCAACAACTTTATAATTCAATAAATAACTACTCACTTCCAAAAAATGAACGGGAAACATGCAACTATGATCATCAAATCAGATCTGGAAAAAGTATTTGACAAGTAGAATGGACTTTCATCTAGAAAACAATTTTATACAAATAATAATGTGCGACAAACATAAATATAAGGCAAATTTTGTGAAATGGAAACCACCGTCAATAGGATTTGAACTAAACACAATAGGATCATTCAATATAGAAACAGGAAAATAAGGCATACAAGGAGTCATTCAGGATACATAAGGGAATTGGATAGCTGGATTCATAGGGAATATCTTCAAAGCTACATCGATCCAAACAAACTATGTGGCCTATTACACGATCTAAAATTGCACTAGACAACAAGTTTATGCCATTACAAATTGATATAGATTGTAAGGAAATTACACATTATTTACGAAATGGTTGTCCTGCTCTATTTAACATCTTAAATGATTGCAGGGCACTACTTTTCCTACTAGGGAACCCCCCCCCCCTCTAACCTTTGTAGATATCCAGAGGAGAAACAAGTGGCATACTAGCTAAGGAGGGGGTCTAATATATTAAAAAAAAAATTTCTCTTGTGCCCTATGTAGTTCCACCTTTGTTTGTGTCTAAAAAGTTAGGAACAATCCAGGAGGGATATCTTTTTTTAGGCTAACTATGTCATCTACTACTCCTGTATTTTGTAATATGTAATGTACTACCCCCTATACCCACATACTAAACACTACCCCTAGATGTGACATGGCGTACTTGACCCTGAAGGGGTCTCATACAAGCCACATGGTATATCATGACATAAAAACATAGGAAAATAGTGCGGAAATTTAAAACTTTTCTTTACAATTGAAGTCTTTTATAAAATGAGAAGGAGTCTACAACACTATGTCTTAAACCATCTATAACACTTGAATACAATCTTAGGGACACGGGCCTTACAAAACAATAAAACATAAAAAAAGGACCTAAAGGGAAATGTGGGTTTGTCCTCAAAGGTATGGGACTCACCAAATCTTCAACTCCATTCTCCTTAGAAACCCATCTTCCAAGAATGGAACTCAAGTCTCCAAACCCTACACTATGTGAAAAATGTAGAAGAAATATGGGTTAGCACAAAAATGTACTTAGTATGGAAGCCATGCAAAAAAATCCTTAAAACATGCAAAAAGGGACATTTTAGTTGAAACCATGCTATAAGCCAATTTTGAACATCATCTTTGAAATAGTTGGAGAATGTAACTCATAAGACAACTCATGTACAATTCATCATGGCATATAGGATATCAACATAATCACACACATAGTCTCCAACATAATGCATACACCAATAATCATAAGACATACTTCACATAAATAATTAAATACCAAGATCATCTCATCATAATAGAACCATCACATAAGTAGCCCTAAGTTATACTCGTGCAATGCATAGATAGGATCCCATAATCCCATCTACACTAAGTACCACTCTTACGCCACCATGCTCATACTTATCATGCTTTGATCTCATCCATAGTTAATACTTATAGACAAGTAAACATTCATGTTCAATAACTCATATCAAGGAAAGCCACACTTAGCAACAGTCCATATCATAAATGCATAAAGTCATGTATCTTCATAGCATATGAAAGCCACACTATGACCCTTTCATGGTGTACTTGTGCAATGCATAAGTGAAGTCACATACCCCCACTCACACTAAGTAAAGCTCATTAAGAAATCATAAGTACAGTTAATTTTCATGTTTTTAATTCATGTAAAACATGCATTAACTCATAAATCATCATATCATAAGAAGACATACCACAATCACCCTTAAAGTCTACTTGTGCAATGCATAAGTGAAGTCCCGTACCCCTACTCATACTAAGTAGAACCTCATGAGGAACCATAGTACATAACTCATGTTCTTATTCATATTCTTATTCATGGAGGGAAATTAGCCTTAACAGACATAGACCATGTGAGCTACATGGAATCCGGTGTCATGTCCCACACCGAAAAGAGATGTCTTACTTGCCTAAGGTAGAACGACATGAATTATCTTTTAGGTTGATCCACTAGCTAAAGACCTATGTGGGCACATAGTTATGGGATAGGGAGATTACAACTAGAAACCCGGCCTATTGCATTGACGGGAGAGCTTCCATCTCATGAGATGACCCAACCTATTCTATTGACGGGAGGGTCTTACCTCATATTCATATCCACTCGGTGCTAACCATTATTTCCCGAACTTTACATAATTAGTCTTTAGTTGTATTTTCATGTGTGAATTAGTATCTTACCCTTAATTCAACATAACTCATAAAATAGCTCATAGATTTAATTAGGTGAAAATGTCCTTTCAACCTTAGAAACATCAATATGTATGTGAGTAAACCTTTCACATCATATTCATAGTATGTTTATGAGAATATCCTTTCAATCAACACAACAACACTATCATAGTAATAGACATTTCATACATAGGCATGTGTAAGAGTATGAGGAGAATGATCTTGCAAGAATACCACAATCACACCATAATCATAGAGTCTTCACTTTCCAAGTGAAACATAAGCTCATACACAATTCTCATAAACATGTATAAACCCTCATAGTTTTCCCTTCAAGGCCATGAATCAAACTCAACCCAAACATCTAGAATTTCTACATTAGATAGGGGAATATAATGATCCAATAATACAATCAACACCTTAGTCACATCATAGTCATGTTCATGCATGGGGTGTATGTGATTGTCCTTTCAATGACACATAAACAACCTCATCATCATAGACACTTCATTCTCAAAGTGTTCATAAAACATGCACATATTATCACAACCATGCATAATTATAATATCTTGCATACAAGGATCATAGGTCACATCAAATCGACATATCTAGCATTAATTATATTAGACATGGATATAATCACAATTCAAGTAGTTCATTAATTGCATGCATAAGATCATGTGCTCATGTGGGTAAAGTCCTTCCACAATAATACCATATATCATTCAACATGTATAATAGCTTCCTTCTTAAAGCCTCAACATTCATAGCTCCTTCATTTTAGCTTTTACTCTTTAAGCCTTGGAAGTCATATTCATACTACAAGCATTAATCTAAAGCAATACCTCACATTGTCATCATGTAAACCAAACTCTCAAGGTAAACTAACCACATGTTTCATTCTTAACCAATTATAGTCATATAGCATCAAGTAAACTCAATCTTAATACTACTCAACCATGATACATCTTATAAGTTCTAACCTAATTCAATCATGTCTACAAGCTTTACTTATAAGCAATTCATGTTGAGGTCATCCAATCTAAGGCAATTCATAAAGAAGTTCATCAATCTTAGAAGTTCAAATCTAAACCCTCAATTTGCCTCTTCCATGACACAACACTAGGCTATATCAATTTCACCCTAGAATATTACGTTAATAAAGAATACATGCATAATCATACAAAAGTTAGGTAAATACACCATAAACAATCATTATATATCCAATTGAGATAACATACAACCATACCCACACTTGAAGATCCACTTTGGGAAAATTGGGGATTTCATAGGTTCTTGGGGGAATCCATCATAAATCAATATTAAATCATCAATTAAATCATAATTTTTCATACTTAAACCATTGAAAACGTTTTGAAAGAGAACCCATGCCTTAGATTGGAAACTCAACTTTTGGGAAATGTAAAGCTTTGAAATCTAGTTTTGGAAGGGCTCTATGTGTAGGCTACCCATAGATGACAAGCCACCATACCTCATGTAGATTCCTCACAAAATTGAAGAGAAAAGGCTGCTCCTTTAACCCTAAACGTGACCTAGTTCTTGTTCTTCAATGGAGTCTTAGAGAGAGAAATATTGGAGAGGACAGTATTTCGGAATTTGATTTGGGTCTTGTGAAGAATGAGTTAGTTGGTTTAGTTTAGGGGTATTATTAGGTATTTATAGGTGTCTTAATTAATATTAAACGACCTTAATTAATTAATTAATCCTAATCCCCTTCCTTAATCTCCAACTTAAAAACTAAAGTTCAAAAACTGACATGACCCTCGAAACCCCCACCCACGGACCATGTGTGGGTCCACGAGCCGTACTGGCAAGTAGTGGATGGGAAAGAGAGTATTGGAGGAACAGGGGAGGTCAAGACTCGACCCACGACCCCACCTATGGGGTATGAGTCCACCCACGGCTCGTGGGTGCCCATCCGTAGGTGGTGCTGTTTTTGACAGCTTTTTGGTTCTTGGGGCAGCCTTGGGGTTAGACTTTAGGGTCCTCCTCAAGGACCCTTGGTTGGTCCTTGGGGAGTCGTACCTTGACATTCAACCCCTAAATCCCTCAACCTAAGTTCAGGAAACCATTTTACAGCATAAAACCCCACATCAAACTCAACAACTCACACGTAAGGCTCTAGTTTCACCTACAAGTTTTTCCGAGGTGTTACATTATCTCCCCTTTGGGAACATTTGTACTCGAATGACACTTTAAACACTGTACGAAATTAAAGACTCAAGACTAGCAACCCATCTTGCATGAAACATCAAAATGCACATAAACAAGGAGGAAACTTCAACTCCAACTAAACACACTCAATGCAACACAAGGAAATAGGAACTACATCCAACAACCCATTTATGCACGAGATTCTCATAACTAGTCATATTCAAGGAGGAACTACCATCCCCTAGTCATAACATGCTCAACATACTCTCATGGAGCTCATATGCATTTTACTCTCAAAAAGCATTTTATTCAAGGAGGAATACTTCAACTCCGAATTAAAGCATGTTCATAGATTCTTCTCATGAAGTACAATAGCCAACTCATACTCAAAGCGCTACGACATAAGGAAAGCAATTCACATAAATTCATTTTCTTCCAAAACACAAGTTTTCATGAACATGCATTATATAAGGAAATCATGGCAACACATAAACACACAATAACCTTGTTAGCTAGGCATACCATCTCCCCCCTTGGGAGTAGGCCTATAAAAACTCTTCTAAACATCATTTATCACATAATCATAGGAGGAACTACCTTCTCCAACTAAAAGCAAGCTCAACACAACATTATGGAGCCAATATGTTATTTCACCACAAGCATAACAAAGCAAGTTCATCAAATCACCTCGTGAATTCAAATATTCCATCATCATACTAAACTGCACAATCAACATGAGGGAAATGTAAATCATGAAAACTCATTTTATACAAAACAAGAATTTTCTCAAGAGCATGCATAACATAAGGAGATCCTGGAAATTCTCTAAATCACACATGACTCATAAAACAAGCCCAAAAAGGAACTCTTGGTCTCAAGCTAGAATAGGAATAGAAGTAAGAGATGAGGACATCGGGACTTTCATTCAATCTTGCCATCTAAGAATATCATCTCCTCCTTGGGCGTATGCCCCTTACTAAGACCTCAAATACTACTCCTTTCAAACAATCCTAAAGCATCACCAAAACTCATAATAACCTTATCAAGTTCTAAAACCAATAGGTGTCTAATAACCATGTCTGCAAACCCTACCAAGTTTGTAACACCTCGTATTCGAAACAGACCAAAAATGCAAATTTTGAGAAGTTTCAGGTGCAACACACGGTTGCCATCCACGGACCGTAGGTCAGACCATGGACCGTGCTGGTGGTCCGTGGTTCACCACTGAAACCCCTCCCAGACCCAGCTCAGAAAATTTGCTAAGTCCCGACTCACGGACAGATCCACGGTCTGTGGTCTATGTCCATGGATTGAGACCTCATTTACCCAGCCCCTGACACAAACTACGGTCGGCCAGCACGGACCGTCAATCGATCCACGGTCCGTAGGTCTGACCGTAAGTTAGGGTCAACAGCTAGTTAGCTGAAAATTATTGATAGGTCAACTTCAGAGTGTCATAACTTTTAGCACAAAGGTAATTGTGTGTCCCATGATGTATGGTATGATATATAATTGAATTATCTTTCCAACGCCACCAAATTTGCTAAAAGCCGACCTACGAGTAAAAAGTTGTGCTCGTTTTAGTGAAGGCCTGTCGAGCAGGCTTGACTTACGGACACAATCTACGGACCGTAGATTGACCTACGGCCCGTAGGTCCAATCCATAGGTCACTCCGACAGCAGTTAATTCAGGGGTCTTTTGGTCTTTTCCTATTTCGTTTAACCCCTAAGATACGTCGTTTAGACCCTAAATCATGAAATTTTAATCAGTTTAAGCCTAGAAACACAACTAGAACTTACCTAAGTCAAATCATTAAACAAACTTACAAGAATTAGAACGCTAAGAGGAGAAAAGTGGTCAAGAACCCTAGTTCAAGAACGCAGCAAGGTTCCAGCAGTTCTAGCCCCAAAATCAAAAGATTTCTCCGTGGAATTCGTCATCAGGTATGTGGGATTTCACTAGTGGGTTCCTTTCACCCATTAGGTCCCTAGAATTCAGTCAGATTCTTGATTCCATGATTATGAACAAACCTAGGATTTCTAGAATTAGAGCAGATCATCATGAATTAGTTATTAACATGCTCCAAATCAGATTATCATGTTATTACATCATTTCTTGCATGAATTTCAGAACCCTAGCTATGTATTTCTTTAGTTCTTGAATTACACATGCTAGGTCAGATATTTCAGTATTCAGTTATACATGCCTC
>JAJOOI010019616.1:0-18938 GCA_029582585.1 Solanum bukasovii
ATTTATAAAAAATGACTACAATTTAACTCTTTTTCTAGCTATATTATTGTATATGTTTTTTATTTTTCTATTTATACACTGATACAGTTTTAATTACAGTGAACTAAATAAGGAAACTGTATTAATTGTACAAATTCAAATTAGTATCTTTATTTATAAAATTTAAAGTATTAATATATCAAGGATACAAGTATTTGTAAAAACTTAATGTATTAATATATTAAGCAAGATAAAGTATAACAATTTAGCTTATGAACACGATAATTTGAAAAATGAATACATTGTTGTTAAACAAAAAATGAATACACCAATATAGTATACATATGAATACATTGTTGTTAAACAAAAGATGGATATATTTGACAATACAGAAACAAAAAAAAATGGAAAATAATAGAATGTGTAAGTAGCAAAAGTGTGCAAGTATTCGGCTGTATAAAAAAAATGAAAAAAAACCAACAAACTTTGGTCAAGTTTTTCTTATAATACTTGAGGCTTGGTGTTGACTCATGTATTTGTTTATAAAAAAACAGTATTAATGTAGAGAAACTTTCACATATAGCAAACAAAAAAATTATATTTGTATGCTATAGCAAAGTTACATAATCAATTAGGTGTGTAATAATAACTTTCCTATTTAATATTAATAACTTTTCTGATTATTTATATATAATTAACTTTGCTATTTATTGTGTAGTTATATCCATATAACATAAAAAAATTAAACTGTAGCTATTTATTTTAAATGTATATTAATGTTTGCCATATTTTATAGTTTTTCCTTTTTATTACAAGTATTAGCTTAGAGCTCATATTTAATCTATATATTGTATTTAATATTTTCAGTATAGTTCAAGATATTAGTGATCAATTGAAGACTACATTATCCGATAATTGTACTTGAAAGTATCGCTAACACCTAACTTAAGTTAATATTGATCCCCCGGAATTTTCAAATTTTAAGTTTGCCTCTCATGGCCCTAGTATTCAATGTCATGTGCTACATAACAAGTTGTTAGAGTTTCCTCATCAAGGGTAGCAAAGAACTTTTATAAACAATTGATAAACATACGTATTTGTACACTATAGTCTATAAATAACATAATTATTTGTACCTAACCATTATGAATTACTTTTATGTTTGATGGCGACTTTTTCTAGACAAAATGATCAAACAAATACCCCTAATTTCTGTTAAAAATTAATTGATATCCCTAATTTCTGCTTCTTCTTTTTTTTTTTGCATGAATTCTATAGACGAAGAGTATGAAGGTTGTGGATTATAATAGAAGGCTAGTAGGTAGTTAAACGTCGTCTCGTTTTTTGGGAGATTAAGTTTGTGGGAGTCTAGAGCACCGTGTCTGTCGTAGTATTAGCATTATTCATGTAGTTTCTTGCATTTGATATTTGTTACTATGTATTTTGTCTATATTGTGTTTAGATTACCACATTATTTTGTTGTTGTTACTGTTTTTTTTTAAATGCTTTGTACGATTTTTTATATTAGTTATCTTGTTTTCTTCACTATCGTATTTTCTTTTTATAACTATTTTGATTTGCTTCAATTGGGTTGAGGTTCTTTCAAAAACAGTTTATCAACCTTCACGAGATAGAATAAGATTTATTTACACTCTATTCTTTTCATACTTCATTTGTGAAATTATACCGAATATGTTGTTGTATGAACTCGATAGAGATTCTTAAGTCACTCACTGTAAGCACTCAATTTAATTATTTGTATCTTTAAATCACCAATCTCTATCAATTAATTAATCTATCTTGTCTCTTCTTTTTTTTTATGAAATTGACTGAATAATTATCATGACTTGCTAGAAACATGACTTTAAAGTTTAATGTACCATGTGTTTACTTAATTTCAATACTAAGACTTCACATTTCCATTAAAATAACCCCACGATATTTCTTTAGAGTATTATACATATAAATGTTCGAAATAATAATTTTTTAATTTATTTATCAAATACTATCAAATAAAAATTATTTTCATTCGAACCAAACACACTCATAATAAAAACTTGAGTATTCAATTTCTCGTGGCCGAATTGAATAATTGTTAAACTTTGAAGTCCAAAAAGGCATTTAGACTTTTCAAATGAATTAGTTAGACATAACACATCAATTAGAAGAATCTAAAACCAAATACATTAACTATATATGCAAAATATAAGAATTTTAAAATAAAAATGTTACTTGCTCAACGTGTTATAGCTTTTAAATTACTAGAGACATCTCTTTCATTTCATGAGAACGTATTAACATACCACTTGAAAGTAGGGATGGGCGTTTGTGTTATTCAGATTGGATGTGAAAATTTTAGTTTGAATTTTCAATTTTCAAATTGGAAAAATGATAATTCAAATAAATTTGGATGGACTTTGATTTATTAAGTTCAGTTTTGTATTAATCCATTTGGATATTTCAAATTTTTGGTTTTGATTATCCACTTTCTCCTTAGATTTGACTCCTCTTCATTTCTCTTTTGCCCATTTCTCCCAAGTTTTCTATTTAGATGTGTGACAACGGACACCTATGTTACTTAAATATCAAAGGTCTTGATTAATTAGTTTAATTTCTTAATGAAAATAAGTATATTAATTAATCATGTTTAAAAGAAGAGATGTTGGTACTTAAGTTTCCCAACTTTGTTAAAAAAATATTCATTTTCCAAAATTTTGAAAATGGATGGAATTACTTAAATAGCATTAAACTCTGAGAGAAGTACTTTATATATCTCTATTTATTTATCCACTTTTGAATTGACACACTTATTAATTATGAAGTGGATGAATTATAAATTTAAAATTTTCAAAAATTATACCTTTTCCAAAATAATTAATTGAGGGTATAATAGGTAAAAAAAATGTTTTTTCTTGATTTGTCAAAATGGACAAATAAAAAGGGATAAGTAAAAAAGAAAAATTGGAACAAGTAATTCGGGACAGTGGGAATTAGGGGTGGGCGTTCGGTTCAGTTTTATCAAACTTCAATTCGCGCGGTTCTTCGGTTTTAGAAAAATGCGCACCGTATTCTAAACCAAACTAATTCGGTTCGGTTCAATTTTTTCTACTTTGGTTCAGTGTTTTTAAATTGGTTTTTTGGTGCGAATGATAAATAAAATGAGGACAAAATCAAAGTATAAGATACTTAGAAATTTAAAACTTTGTTGAGGAATGATGTGTCACTACATAAAAAATATGTATTTTTAGCGGCAATTAGCACTCTTTGTATATGTCCCTAAAGTCGTTAGCGACATTGGTTATAATGGCACTTAACTAATGCCGGTAAAGACCTTAGCACTCTTTATTAATGTCAATATTTAATGCCGCTAAAAGTTGTTTTTGTTGTAGTGTGTCTCTCCATGGAACACTTATTGTGTTAACTAAAAGATTATGTTTGTCTTTGTCAAGAACATTGTGCCTCCAACTACTTCTCGAGAAAAACAAGGACGAAGACAGATTCCTTTACATAAACTACATTGATAAAAATATGTTTGGGTTCCTCTTGGCGATTAATATTTGAAGTTAATTATTGAATTGTCAGATTTATTGCTACTCTGATTTGTTCTTGAATGATTTAGTTGTTAGTTGACTTTTTATTTTTAGTTAAGAGAATGCCCATATATATATATGGGCATTCTCTGGTGCACCGAAGAACCGAACTTTTTAAAAAATAAAACCGATGCCGAACCGAAAAATCGAAACCAAAGAACCGAATTAGTTCGATTCTGGTTGGTTTTCTGGTATTTATGTCCACTAGTAGTGGGAGTATTGAAAACACCCTTGAATTTGGTACAAATTATTAGATTCGTCCCCAAACTATTAACATTCTTAAAACACTATTCTACTTGACTAACTGAACCTAAATACACACCCGATCAGATATGTTTCATCCCCGAACCATTGGTGGACCAAATATTGTCTATCCGGTCCAGTACGGGATCGGTCCAAATTTTATGTGGTTGGAACTAGGTCAACCCGGCCCAATTGACACCTTTTACTAAGATAAATACTATAAAATCATACATTAATTTAATGGGCAAATTACAGAAATCACATACTTTTAAAGCAAAATTACAATCTATCCCTTAAAAGTTTATAATTACAGAAATCCCTCAAACGGATACAATAATATAAGCGCTGATACAATAATCTGATGCGTGAGATACATTAATTGTTAAGTAAGATACATTACATTTTATACATGATACACTAATCTGATGTACATTTTATACATGATACACTAATCTGATGCTCGAGATACAATAATATAAGCGTTGATACATTAATCTGATGCGCAAAATACACTAATCTAATGCGCGAAAATGAGGGATTTCGGAAATTTGTAAAACTTATAGGGGATAATGGTAATAAGTAAACTAAAAGGTGGGATTTCTCTAATTTTTCCTAATTTAATTACATAAAGGAGTAACCTTTCAATTAGTAATGCCATCAGACTCAACAATCCATTAATATGACAGCATTTAAAAAGATACTCCTTCCGTCCACTTTTAATTATCATATTGTGTTTTTTGAAGATTAATTTGACTAATTTTCAAAGTTAAATTAGATTACATTAATTTGATATTTTAAACAAAAAATTTAGATATTCAAAAACTATACAAAAAGTACTATAAATTGTAATTTTTTTGCATATCATTATGATGAAAAAATATATCGTAAAATGTTAGTCAAAATTTTTATAGTTTGACTGTAAAAAAGAAACCATGACAATAAAAAATGAACAGAGAGAATAAAATTTAGACATTTGATTATAAAAATATGCACCATTGATATTTAAATAAGACAAGTATGATAAATCTAGATAGGAAGTTGGGGAAAATGTAGATATATAAGAGAAATGAAAAGGAGGTGGATTCTTTCTCCAATAAGCTTTTTTTAAGAAATCATAATTCATAAATACGAAAGTTTACTAATTTACACTTAAGAAACTTTATTGGAACTTTACAACTTGTTTACATTTTTACAAAGAATTAATTGTAAGGATAAAATAAGAAAAATGTAATTAATTTTATCTTGATTTTATAAATTGACAAGTAATTTGGGATAACTATTTTTTATCACGTGAAAAACTAATTTGGGGGGAAACATTACAGTAAAACTTCACTAAATTAATATAGTTGGGACCGTGAAATATTATTATATTTTAAAGGTATTATTTAATCGATAAATTAATAATTATTAATTTATAGAGAGTTTTGAGATTTAACTTTATGATGCTAGGATAATAAGAGCTTTTAAGATGTATTAGTGGAACAAATTTTATCATAGGATATTAGAAGGCTATGAAGTGGAACATGAAACTCATCGAGGAAAGATTAAACTTTGGATGCTATCAATTTTGCAATCCGGGCTTGGACGAAAAAATGTTCAACATTGTAACGACCGGTTTCCTTCGTTATGGAAAAGCCAATGGGGAAGGAATTTGGGCCGGAAAACTTCTGAGTAGTAACTTGGAAATTTCTAGCCTAGGCCAGACTTGGACGAAATCTGAGTCAGGTGAGGTATACAGAAATCTGGTAATGAATGAGGGATCTAATTATGAATTTGATCACATGAGTGGATAGCCAAGACGTTAAGGAGCCTGACGGCTTTACAGAATCGAATTTGGGCGAGTAAACTCCCGAAACTGACCTTGGCGTGAAAGGGCAGTTTTAGAACGTCTCGAATTGAAGGTGTGTTGTGAAATAAGAACTTGGAACTCAAACTCTGAGCTTCTGTCTCCGTGCAAGCCTCCAGGGTGGGATTAATCCCGTTAGGGCGGGGCCGCTGTGGCGGGATGGGGTCCGCCGTAGCAGGCCAGTCGCGAACTTAAGTTGGAAAAATCCCCAAAATCATTATTTTCTGCAAAACTTCATTCTTGAGACCTAGGAGGCGACCCAGGGAGATTCTTGACAATTTTCCACGACTTCTAGTGCTAAAGGTAAGGAAATTACTCCCTTAATCTGTATTTCGATTTCTATGACTGAGAATCTTGGGTAATTATCGTTAGGAGAGGGTTTTGGCCTAAAGTTGATAGTGGGAAAACCCCTAGTTGAACTTTAGGATCATGGGTTGATAAGTTTGTAATAATCCGGGTAAATTAGACCTTGTTTATTGATCCTTGCGTTAATTACTTGTTTATAGACCAAGAACAAGCTGAAAGACTTCGGAAAGGGAAGGCTCAAGTGTCTTAAGAGTATTCAGTCTTGGTTTCGAGGTAGGTGATGGTTTGATTTCCCGTTTGTCTGATATATACAAGATAATTGCTTCAGTGTATGCATATGCGTATGTGAATCGTGAAATGTGAATCGAATCTAATGAAATGATTATGTGCGAACAACTACATGCCATGAACTGTTACTTGACCATGTGGACTATATGTATTATTCATTATAATGTGGTTGTAATTGTGGTTGTGCTGATTGGATCGGATGTCACGTTCCGACACATACATTGGATCGGGTGTCATGTTCCGACGCATATATTGAATCGAATATCACGTTCTGACACATACATTGGATCGGGTGTCACGTTCCGACACACTAACAGTTTGAGTATGAGTTCCATGAGAGAAATACTTGTGATTATTATGTTCATGTCTACCTGTCATTGATATTGAGAAATTGTATGTTACTCCTGAAAAGCTAATTGAACTATATATTCTGTATATGTGTGTTTATTATGTTGTAATTTCCTGCTTGTATTTCGCTTACTAGAGTAGTCGCATGATCCTACCAGTACACTGTAGTTGTGTACTGATACTGCACTTGCTCGTTTTTTGTTGAGTACAGGGCATCTTCAGGCGGCTACTGACAGACCTCAGTTAGGAGATCACTGATTGAGACCAGATTTAAGGGTGAGCCAGTTCTTCCAGGCTGTCATGGGTCCTTTATTGTTTAGTCCATTCTTTTCAGCCTCAGACTCTATAGTTAGATTTATTCGTATGTTTAGTTCCGGGGTGGCACCCCCTTTCCTTAGACTTGTTGATTGGTAGTGTTTTGGTACAATGACTTTCAAGTTCTAGGGGTTGACTCCCGCAATAGTTTGTTTAATTTTTTATTTAAAACATTCGGAGTTTATGGGAACTCCGTTTCTATCCATCATTTAAACCTGTTTCTGTATCTTTAAATGTTTAGTTTTTCGTTAAGTTGCTTAGTTGGATTGTAGTAATGGTTCTCTCCCACCGGAGGGTTAGTGTGGGTGCCAATCACGGCGGGTTGGGTTGTGACAAGCAAGAGACAAAAACAAATTGTTTTCGACACTGCAAAATTTGTTTGGAGGATGAAATCTCAAAGAAATTGAATGAACCACATGTGAAAACATCATCCATGAACTTGATGTCATGATTAATGATCTTGATTACCGTAATAAAATTGATGTCAATAACTTATCGGATTATCCAGGTGAAAATGATACATATTCAGCGGTCCTGAGTTTAGAAGAAATTGTGGATACCATAAAACACAATGTTGATGATGAACTTGTAGATGATACAATACCTTTGGAACCAGTGTCGTGTAAGGGAACACTTATCGTATCTAGAACTTTTAACAATTTTATGGTGCAGATCGAAAAGACAACACCAGAATTTTTGGATGCAATAAGAAAAGATAGAGATGAACTTCAACTAGATTTAAAGTATAACAAAAAAAATAAATAAAACACAATAGAATAACATTTGACTAAATTGTCTCAGATATATTTGGACACATTACTATTTATAATTTTGCATTATTTTTTATGTCCACGTGGGCAAATAGATATGTTTAAAATACAGTATTAAATAGTCTAGGGAGGTAATAGGTCCTCATGAAAGTTTAATATCGCAACAACAAATCCGACCAAAATTGAGATATTTTTCAGACCCTTATCCCTTTTTTTTATGTTGGAAATTGATAGATCATAACTTTAAATTTAAGTAGTCATTTCTTGATTATTATTATTATTTTATCACAATCGTACAAAAGAATTGGAAGTTGATATTTTTCGAGAGTCAATCAATTTTATTTTTTTTGTAAATTATTGTGATTGATTGTACTTCTTAGGTAGTTTTTAAGTATATACATTTTAATTCAAAAATCTTAAGGCTTTCATGTACGAATTGTGGTCAAAGTTTAGAAGTTTGAATTCCGAAATTCCAATTGTGTCACTAGGAAGTATCAAATGAGTGCGTTGGGATCATGTCAAAATGAGTTAAGTTAATAAATGATTGTTTCGTTGGACTATTTAAATATAATTTGAGTTGAAATGAGCTAAACACAATCCAATTTTTACTATGTTTTAAATTTAAAGTTTGTTTTCATATTATTTGTTTGAGTACCTGATAATTTTTTTCCTTTTCTTATGACTCTATATAACATATCATATTGTCACGACCCAAAACGAGTCGTGAGTGGCACCCACACTTAACCTCTTAAGTGGGCGAGCCAAGAAATTCAAACCCCAACATATATTAATAATTCAACCATGAACAACAATAAAATGCAGAAGCTCAAAACTTGTTAAATGTAACCAATCAAATCAACTTCTAAAGTCTATTACCCATTATCCCCAAAACCTAAAAGTCATCACATCAAGGACACCTGTTCTCAAAATACCAAGTCTAAGAGCATTAAAGACACCAAAATAAGTAAAGAAGATGGTCCATGTCCGAAATTTAAGGACATCATGCCATGACTGAGAGAATCCAGCACGAGCTAGAAGGAATTATAGCTCACTGTGAAATTTGATGTGCTAGAGACCGGCTAAAGCTTAGGGCGAGTCGAAGTCGATGGTACACTTGTTGTACTCCACAAAAGAAAAACGAAGAAAACACAAGTAGGGGTCCGTACAAGGAACACGTATTGAGTAGGTATTATCGACCAACCCAAAATAGAAACTAATATGCAATGAATAATAGTATAAAATCAACTATGACACTTAGCAGGTGACAAACAACAAACATCATGAACAAGTGACAACGGAAGCCAGTACACAATCAATCACAATATCCAACACACATATGGGGACTCATGCCTCCACACCATGCTCATTTGGAAAATGGGTTCTTTGAGGTTGAGTACATTAAGCTAATTCAATATCTTTTTCCTTTAATGTTACTGTGTCGGAACGTGACACTCTGATCCAAGAATATTGTGTCGGAACGTGACACTCCGATCCAAGAATACCTTGTCGGAACATGACACTCCGATCCAATAATACAGTGTCGAAACGTGACACTCCGGTCCAAGAATACCGTGTCGGAACGTGACTCCGATCCAATAATATCATTAATTTATCATTTATTATCACCACTTTTCAATTCATTAACAATATTTCATCAAGCCTTCTTTATTCAAAGCATCACTTCGATAGAGAGGGTTCAAGATTATAAATTCCACGGTCTCAGGATTTCAGACAAATCACAAACCACACAACCAAGCTACACAATCACACCATCAAGTACATAGAGAACTTCACAATATCATTCAATGCATATCAATCACTATTAAGAGTCTATCTATCAAATAAAATAAACCATAACCTACCTACACCGAAGAGCCGAAGTCAAGCAAGCTACTTTTCCTTTCCTCAATGCCTCCGAACCTTTCCAATCTATATAATTTGTAAATTAACGAGTATATAAACACCCAAAACTATAATCAATTTCCTAAAGTTCAAGCCTAAGGGTTTTCTAAATTCTTCCAATTAGCATAACTTTAATGAAGTTTAAATAATACGAGACACCTAATATTTAATTATTTATCTCAATACATCAAAATAAAATAAAAACATTTTAATGTTTAAAAGTTCAAGCCGCCAGTGGCAATGAACACCTCCACCCATACACTTACACTTTAATACTCCATCATTAATGTTGTGGCCTGATTAACTTTTCTCTCAGCATTCATCTAACATCAAATACTATACATATGCACACTTCCACTTTATAATATAATATACTAATAATTAAAGTTGAGGCCGCTGGTTACGAAACCAGTGGCACTACCTCTGAACCAGTCAGTACGTACAAATTCTACCACTGAAGAAAGCCACTCACATATAGTACTCTTCAAACTACACTAATAATTTACAATATAATACTCTTATTATAACCATACAATTATATAACATGATACCTCCAAGTTACAATGTATTGGAGAACAACGTACATAAGCCAAAACAACCATGTATTACTATACTGCTAATGATCGATCATTCCCATTATTAAATAATTAATTAATCCTACAATCTCTCTCTCTCTATATATATATATATAAAATATAAAAGAGTAACTCCTCTTGTCTCCTCTTTTAATTAAGTATTCTCAACTAATAATTAAATAAATACTAAACCCTCTAATTTATATATTCCTATCCATGGCCCATATGGTAATTTAATTAAATAAATTATGGACTAACCACCAACTAAATTAATTATTAAAAACTACCCAATTAATTCTATAAATGTAGTTACACATAGTCCAAAATATCCATTTACAATCTTTCGAAAAAAGTATTCTATGAAATAAAAAGTTCTAGTACTCAAAACGATCAAATGGATCGTTACACATATAAACAATGTCTTTATTAAAACTATTTAGATAAAATTTCTAATGAGTCTATCTGAGTTACATATCAGCCAGTTTTAAAATGAGTTGAACTAAGCAAATCAAAATAAACTTAATTAATGAAATGTGTAGATTCTTAACATGTCAAAATCAAAACGGATCGGGCGGCAGATCTTAATTTTATAGGTTGATTTTGCCATCCCCATAAGCCACGTAAATTAGGACTAGGAGAGTATACATCATATAATATACATATTGTACACATAATTAATGTGTAATTTTATATAAGAACACAAATTACACATTTAACCGATCAATCGTAATAATAACAGTCGCTAGCCAAATATACGAATTATATATATATATAAAACAAAAACTTATGTCATTTTCAACATCTCCTCAACTATATAGGTCCAATAAGATTTCTTCGTACTATCAAATTATTAGACCTAAATCTTGCTAAAAGAGAAACCAAATCTTGCACAAAACCTTCACTCTCACGTCAATATAATTTAGTGTATAAAGTAAGCTATTTATTTATTAAAAACTATCCAATTAATTCTATAAATGTAGTTGCAAATAGTCTAAAATATCTATTTAGAATCTTTCAAAAAGTATTCTATGAAATAAAAAGCTCTAGTACTCAAAATGACCAAATGGGTCGTTACATTAGATATCAATTTACCAATCGTTCGTCCTCAAACGATCAAAAGAAAGACGAGGTAGAGAGGGCAGATGTCTCGGCAATTCCTTCCAAATATTAGTACCCAATAGGCTTCATCTCAAAAGTATCAAACCAACCAATTGGAGATACACACCTCCTCCCATACAATGCCTCAAATGGGGCCATCTCAATACTCTAATGATAACTTATTGTTGTATGTAAACTATTATTCTCAAGTGGACTCTTCAACTGACCGATTCTTCCACTAGACCTTAACACGACCATCAGGACAAATATTTTCTATCATAACCATGATAAAATCCTGAATCAATATTGGCTACAATCAGGAGTGAACCTGAACCAGCCACCACACTCATAATGCACAAACCACCATAGATCTTATTAAGATTTTCTTCTCATAACATAAACTTTCACGAGCTTAAGCTATAAAAATTTGATCTTTAGACATTAGGTACTCATCAATATAGAATTAAACTTGTTTAACCCAAAGAAGAAAATGATCTAGTAACCAACCCTCGAGCGATACACCCAAGCATACATAACCTCTAACAACACTATTGAAATGCTAAATCAATAGCTATTATACACAAACCTTAAGAATGACAAAACTAGTCCCTATGGTCCCCACATTCAATCACACATAGCCAAAACATGATACGATGATGAGATAAATCTTAAGTCTATCAAACAACTGTAAATTTTCATGGTAGCTCTACTATAAATTCTCATAAGCAAAGGTATGCGTGTAGAATTATCAGTATACTTCAACTATCCCAAACAACCCCAAATCTTCCAAGTCTAACTAAAGATGCCACCCTACCAGGAGGACAATCACAGAATTGATACACCCGATCCACTACTAGGGTCTCACTCATAGAAGTGAAAACATGCATGAGAATAGGTAGTGAATCATACTCAAAATCATGTCCCAGACTAAATAGGTGATCACATAAGAATGTTCAGAATAAAGGTCGAATAACTCAAGATACTCCTTACATAGTGCTCACATCAAACATTTCTATTCATCTGACTCTATCTCCTGATTTTTAGCCACCCACAATCAATCAGTATGGTCCTTATTACAATAATACACATATTTGATTTATCAAACCCTACATACTTCTCACAGTACTCCATTAAAGCCAACACTCTTAATACTAACAAAAATCATAACTACACCCTCCATTTACCTTACTCTCAAACTGTCACTCGTATAAAAGTCTTCTTAGCAAACACATTGTTGCCTCTAAAAATTTCAAATTATTTCTCCCTCTCTTTCCATCTAAATATCCTATGATAGATACGGGTCTCACCCAAGGCTGATAGAACTACTTCCAAATGTAATAGTACTCTCTCATCGAGATAGAGCTATTGAATCACACACAATATCGATTCTACACAATCTTTCATATACCTAGTTTAAACTACCATTCAAACCATTATATACCTCATACCAACACTTAAGAAATTCTTGATCACCACCATAAGTTTATATACTATGAGGACATAACCTTTATTTACTATCAAGTGTCTATGTAACATATCACATCAGTGTGTGTAGTCCTATTTAAAATAGTAGTTTCAATCCCCTCAAAATCCTTGATGACCACGTATAACTGTAGGTCCAGACTATTGCGCATCCATAAGTCACCTACCATAATTTCAACAACTTAGCCCCACATAACAATACATAATCTTACACATATCATTGGTTGTCACCAACCAAAATTCAATCTTTATAAAAGCCGATGATACGCCTCTAGTAAGTCTGTACCAAACTAGTTCACATCTTACAGTTATATCTAATCTCTTATGCAAAAATCAATATAACTTTCAACTACAAACCAAGGATTTATACGAGAGGTCCTATTCCTTCACTTTTCTTAAATTTTTCCCATGGCACAAAATTCTAAATATCTTGAACTCTTCAATACACCAGACTCTTATTCCTCTTGCTGGCTCGCTTACTAATCTTATTCTCTGGCCAAAAACCCTTGACATTATATACCACTATGAATGTATACTTACTACTAAAAATTTGAATTGTGAATACAATTATGCAACCTAATCCCCTTATCTATCAACATTAGCTCATACCTTGAAGATTTTTATGAATTCGTGTATCTTAGCTTATCATTGATCGCCTCTCCATCGATCTTACTATATCCTTCACTAAAAATCCTACCATACTCATTCCAAATTCAAAATCTCAAAATCACAAAAGGGCTTATCATCACACTCGAGCTTGACGTTTGTACACTTCTTTGTCAAGTCTTATCCACTAGTTTTTAACCACTCAGATTAACATGTGACACTATTACAATAACCAGAGCAAAACAGATGAAATTACGCATCTTCGAACCCAATCCTCAATCCCATTTAAGATACCTTTTAAGTCCTTGAAACTGGAGAAAAATATTCTTACTCTCACCTCTTTCCGAAGGCTACACTCATCCCATTAATTTTATTTCATTTTTATTATAACTCTAGCTCCTTTAAATTCTATTTGAGCGGTGCCCCAACATCTCGCAAAACTCTCCATACAACCACGTTACTCACTAAATAGTAGAAAATCGCAACCTTAGATACTCACAAGTCATTATTACCTTACAAAATTTATTTAACCAACAATCTGTATTCTATACTTGCATCTCAATTACAATCCATCACTAACTCGTATTACCACAATACTCAGTAAGCCCATGTCATCACTACGAAGTCAACCTTTTCATCGACATGACACATCAATCTAGTTATAGCAATCATATCCAAAGGACTAATCCAAATTTTATACACACTCTGTAACTAAAATCTCCAATTGCATTTGTCCAAGTATACTCACTAACTTGCTTTATCCATAATTTTTTCATTCCGGTATCAATCCACTCATTTGGAGCTTAAGATAAAATCACTAGTCCTAGAACCCTCAAGATAGACTTCACTACCTAATGCACTAATATTGTACCAACGATCCACCACTAAAAACTTCCTTAAAATAATGCTTAACCCAAGCATCTGTAGTAACAAACTAGTTGGTTTCTCAAATGTGAATGTAACACTGAATCTTATTAACTGAACATGTCATACAACTGATAACTCCTTAAGTAGTTAGTATTCCCACTTGACAATCAACGTATTCATTTCCATATAACACTAGAACCACACCGTGAAAGTCTGTTAGATCCATCACACATCATACTTATCGATAAAATCGTACACCAATTGTTAACACATTTCTATCCATTGAATAAATTCAAAACATTATCAAATTCATTCTTAGATCAGGTCGATAACAAAGGTAACACACTTCATAACTTTAACCTAGTAAGCATCAATATTATTGTAGTAGTTGTATCGTGACCCTCTTTGATATACACTCAACCTATGAAATCGTAATAGAGATTATGCCCTCAATTGATTCAACATAATTTCATTATTCGCTAAGCAACCCATATATGTTATGATAACTTTATTAACTGTATTTTCCAAAGTAATGGTATTCATTATCTAACCGTCCCTTATGAACTTCTTGAATGTTGTCACCTTGGCAAAGTCATCTTGATCTACCCTATATACCTCATATCCCTCAAAATCTAGAGAATATACTTCTCCATGAAGAAGCCAGAAAAAATTACCCAAGTCATAGGTAATGCCCTTATTGGTCGACAATCAACATGAGACCGCCACCACATTTTGGCGTCTCCCCGAAACTTGTATGTCACAAACTCAACACCAAGCCTCTCTACTATATTTATCTTATGAATTAGTAGACCATAACAATCAACAAGGAGATAATAGCCATCTTCATATTAAGCACCCGTGAAGAATGGAGGTTTCAACTTTAAGAACTTAATAATTAAAAAAAAAACTCATGTTGGCCACTAGTCATTACAGGCCTTATAGTCAATTGGGAAAATATGCCTATATTCAAGAACACATTATCTCTTCTTAGTGTTTGTGTTTCCACTTCTACTGCTTTAGTACTAACCATGTTTGAAATAGAGTGAAGAAGATGAGATACCAATTTGTATCACCTAGATACCAATTGGATTCAAGTAATAGCACGGAAGAAAGTAGGAATAAAGTTTTCCTAAAGTCCTATAGTCTCTCGAAGAAAAGTAAAGGCGTCCCCATACCGTTTCGCAAGACTATACTAGACTTGTCCTTGTGTGATGAGATCAACGAACCTAAGGTTCTGATACCAACTTTGTCACGACCCAACACGAGTCATGAGTGGCACCCACACTTAACCTCCTAAGTGGGCGAGCCAAGAAATCCAAACCCCAACATATATTAATAATTCAACCACAAAAACAATAAAATGCGGAAGCTCAAAACTTGTTAAATGCACCAATCAAATAAACCTCTAAAGTCTATTACCCATTATCCCCAAAACCTGAAAGACATCACATCAAGGACATATGTTCTCAAAATATCAAGTCTAATTGTATAAAAGACACCAAAATAAGTAAATAAGATAGTCCATGTCTGAAATTTAAGGACATCATGCCATGACTGAGAGAATCCAGCATGAGCTAGAAGGAATAGCTCACCCTGAAATCTGATGTGCTGGAGATCGGCTAGAGCTGAGGACGAGTCGAAGTCGATGGTACACTTGCTACACTCTACAAAAGAAAAACGAAGAAAACACAAGTAGGGGTCAATACAAGGAACACGTACTGAGTAGGTATTATCGGCCAACCCAAAATAGAAACTAATATGCAATGAATAATAGTATAAAATCAACTATGACACTTAGCAGGTGACAAGCAACAAACATCATGAACAAGTGACAACGGAAGCCAGTACACAATCAATCACAATATCCAGCACATATATGGGGACTCATGCCTCCACACCACACTCATTTGGGAAATGGGTTCTTTGAGATTGAGTACATTAAGTTAATTCAATATATTTTTCCTTTAATGTTACCGTGTCGGAACGTGACACTCCGATCCAATTATACCGTGTCGGAACATGACACTCTGATTCAAGAATACCGTGTTGGAACGTGACACTCCAATCCAAGAATACCATGTCGAAACATAACACTCCGATCCAATAATACCGTATCGATATAGTAGGCAATTATCTATCTCAATACATCAAATAATAAGAAAAAAACATTTTAATGTTTAAAAGTTCAAGCCACCAGTGGCAATGAACACCTCCACCTATACACCTACCACTTTAATACTCCATCATTAATGTTGTGGCCTGATTAACTTTTCTCTCAGCATTCATCTAACATCAAATACTATACATATGCACACTTCCACTTTATAATATAATATAATAATAATTAAAGTTGAGGCCACTGGTTACAAAACCAGTGGCACTACCTCTGAACCAGTCAGTACGTACAAATCCTACCACTGAAGAAAGCCACTGATCACATATAGTACTCTTCAAACTACACAAATAATTTACAATATAATACTCTTATTATAACCATACAATTATATAACATGATACCACCAAGTTACAATGTATTGGAGAACAACGTACATAAGCCAAAACAACCATGTATTACTATACTGCTAATGATCGATCATTCCCATTATTAAATAATTAATCCTACAATCTATATATATATATATGTTCTTTCATACATATAAAATATACCAAGGTTCATTCTTTACCTGATTTGCTGCTTCTTCTTGGTTGTAACTCCTCTTGTCTCCTCTTTTAATTAAGTATTAAATAAATACTAAACCCTCTAATTTATATATTCCTATCCATGGGCCATATGGTAATTTAATTAAATAAATTATGGACTTAGTTCATTAACCACCAATTAAATTAATTATTAAAAACTATCCAATTAATTCTATAAATGTAGTTATGAATAGTCCAAAATATCCATTTAGAATCTTTCGGAAAAGAGTATTCTATGAAATAAAAAGTTCTAGTACTCAAAACGACCAAATGGGTCATTACATATATAAACAATGTCTTTATTAAAACTATTTAGATAAAATTTCTAATGAATCCATCTGAGTTACATATCAGCCAATTTTAAAATGAATTGAACTAAGCAAATCAAAATAAACTTAATTAATGAAATGTGTGAATTCTTAAAACGTCAAAATCTAAACGGATCGGGCATATCGTAATTTTATAGGTTGATTTTGCCATCCCCATAAGCCACGTAAATTAGGACTAGGAGAGTATACATCATATTGTACACATAATTAATGTGTAATTTTATATAAGAGCACAAATTACATGTACATTTAGCCGATCAATCATAATAATAACAGTCGCTAGCCAAATATACAAATTATATATATATAAACTTATGTCATTTTCAATATCTCCTCAACTATATAGGTCCAATAAGACTTCTTCGTACTATCAAATTATTAGACCTAAATCTTGCTAAAAGAGAAACCAAATCTTGCACAAAATTAACCTTCACTCTCACGTCAATTTATACTCCCTCTGTCCCAATTTATATGACTTATTTTCCTTTTTAGTCAGTCCAAAAAAAAAAAGACATATTTCTATATAAAGTAACTATTTAACTATAAAATATCTATTTTACTCTTAATGAAATGATTTACAGCCACACAAATTTCTATCATTTATTTTAAACCACAAGTTTTAAAAGTCTTACTTCCTTTCTGAAACTTCGTGCCGAGTCAAAGTACCTCACATAAAATGGGACAGAGGGAGTATAATTTAGTATATAAAGTAAGCTATTTAATTATTTTTTAGATATCATATATTAGACTTACTTGGGGTGTATTTGGTCTTTTAAAAAACATTTTTCAAAGCTTATAAGTGAATTCTTATTTTAATGTGTTCGAAACATAAACAAAAAAATGTTGTGATTTCAACAAAAGTCATTAGTTCTGATAAACCAATACATGATTACTCCTTTTACTGTGAATCATTTCTCTCTTTCTTAAACCCCTTCTTTCCTTTATCGATAGTTTCATAAATAGGACTTTTGTCGAAATATTTTTCTAACAATGAGCCAATTTTTGATAAGACGTAGATGGAAAATTCATACTATTTTTTTAGTAGTGAATTGACCAATATCATTATTGTCCTCCCCTCTCATCCATTTACGAGTCAATTTATTATATGTACGTACAATATCCAAAAATTATTTTTGATCCATTCTGATTTTTTGGATTTTCAAAAAGTCACTTATTATTTGTATTCGGGGTGTACATGACCGGGTTGGTTCGGGTTTTTCAATTATCAAATTAAATCATTTGTATCGGATCTTTAAATCTATAAACCAAACCAAACCAATAAACTCGGGTTTTTCAACTTCGGGGTTTTTCGGATTTTTTCGAGTTTTTCAGATTTTTGGGTTTTTCGATAAAGTATTCATACAGACATATAATTTACTTGTACTTCAAATATTTCTTTAGTCCTACCAAAATACAACTATCTAAGGTGTTTCTTAAGAAAATAACACAAAATATGATATGAGTAATGACACTAAAATATCCAACAAAAAAATAATAATAATGAAATCGCGTAAAACAAATATTGCAAATTAACAAGTCATAATGAAAATGATCATAATTTAAAAGTACGAAATCATGCTAAAATAAGTTTAATATGTATTAGTTACATGACTAAATATTAAAGGAAATTAAAATTAGATTATGTATTTGAATTGTCTAAACCAATGTAAAACCAAAGAATAAATATTCAATAT
>JAJOOI010019618.1:0-19288 GCA_029582585.1 Solanum bukasovii
TAAATTTTATTCATTAATTGTACATGTGATTTTGTTTATGTATACGGTAACTGCACTATGTATACATTAGTTCGTATTCATCGTGTATTCAGTGATTTGTATTCACATAATAAACTTGTATACTTTAATTTAAATTAAGATTGGAATTCATTGGTATACATTGGGTTGTATTCATCAAAATCAACATTCTGATTTTTTACGAGGATCTAACGAGAATCTTTCTTACCCATGAAATTGAGAACAAAATTTTCAAAAAACTATTACCTGAATTTTCGCCAAAAAAAGTTATAAAAACTTTAGTTCCACAAATCACGAAATTTCAAAATTAATGGGGCAAGAAATGCTACATAATTATATATTAAAAGAAATTATTGAAAGGATCAATAGATAAACATACAGCTATATCTGATTTGCATAGACAGAGTAAATTAAGGAGAATAAGAGAAAATTTAGAAGAGAAGTAAATATACATATGACAGGGATTTTACAAAGAAAACAAAAGAAGGTTGAATAACCTAAATTTTCGCAAAAACTTCAATTCTACAAATCATGAAATTCACAATTAATTGGACAAGAATAAGATTATATATAAAGATGATTTTTAGAAGTATCCATGAAAAAACATATTGTTATATCTGATTTTCATAAACAAATTGAATTAAGGAGAAGAATTGAAAATTAGGAAGAGAATCAAATATACGTATGAAAAGAATTCTGGAAAGAGAAAAAGGAGACAAAAAAGAGAAGAACTCTATTTTAAAATTGTTGACAAAATAATAAAAAAAAGAGTTAAAATAGGGATAATAAAACAATAAAAATAAATTCAAGAAAAAAAAAAACAGCAATCAAACGTGTGTTTGAGAAAAATAAGGAGGACAAAAATACATTTTAAAAAAAGAAAAGAAAAATAACAATTCAATGCCAAATAAATAAAACAAAGTTTTTTTCTTGCTAAAAAATTAAAAGTGAGCTATTTATTGCTAATTTAGTCTATAAGGTGTCATGCTGTGCCATTTTGTCATCTCGAATGGTACACATGATAGCCCAATTTTTCAGCCCACCATACGTTTCTCTTCCTGACGTAGCAGCAAGCCAGCGACGTTTGAGAAGATTTTTAATTTTTATCCTTAAATTTTGTGGTTTTCGAATCCTGCTCTTCAACCTCACAAATTAAAAAAATAAGCGGTCGAAAATATCTTGACAACGAAATAACAAATACTTTCATTAAGTAGAAGTTTATATTTTTGTACGGTAATATAACACAAATTATGCTACTTAATTTCTACAAAATTTAGGTCAATCGAGACAAAAGTTTAAGTCAAAATCCACAAGTTATGTCACAATGCCGAGCAAGATAAAAGCTTACTAAAATTATGTTGAGTGAATTAGATACTACAAAACTTATGCCTGGTAACTTAATTCTTGCTTCTCTAAACTCATGCCAAATGAAATTAGGTCATAAATATGAATATTTTGCGCACAATTTTTTTAATTATGAGCAACATGAACAAAAATTGAAATTCATTGGCAAAAAAATAATCAACCATCCCAAAAAGGGAAATCCACGCAAAAACTTCAAAAATAAAATCACTAGACTAGCTGTATAATAGATTGTAATCATCGTCGGTATATACTCAATATATAATTAATAGATATTGACCTAAATTTATAAAATTAAAGTTTAATATACTTTTTGTTGTGGGTATTGTTAAGAATTCCTGTAGATAGAATATAATCACTAAAAAGAGTAAGAAAATAAACGATATTATAAGATTTAGAGTAATATTAACTAGAAAATATAATCATCAAAGTATATAAAGAGGAGAGTATGGATATTTCACCATTCACGAGTATACTCACATTTATACTTATAAAATTTAGGGAAAAAGGTTCGAAATATATCCGAACTTTGATTGAAATTGCGGTAACAATTTCAAACTTTGGGGAGGACCTATTACCCTTCTGCACTATTTAATAGTGTATTTTAAAGGTATATATGTGCCCACGTGGATAAGTTACTATTTATAATGATGCAATATTTATGATGTCCACGTGGGCACATATATACCTTTAAAATACACTATTAAATAGTGCAGGGGGTAAAAGGTCCTGCCCAAAGTTTGGAATTGTTACAGCAATTTCGGTCAAGGTTCAAATATATTTAAGACCTTTTCCCCTAAAATTTACAATAATTTATATCGACAATTATAAATAGTTGTCATAATATGACATTAATCATTTAAGTTATGCCTAAGTGGTGACATGACATTCTAAATGATTTTTTTGGGCTTACATTTGTGAAGTTTAGTACTTTTGCATATCAATGTATCTCAAACATGTATATACGTGTATATCAGTAAAATTACATGTAGATTTATAGTGATATACATATAATGTACAGGTGGTATATGTTATTGTATTGTCATAACATACGCTGGAAAGGAATCTCCTCATTACCTTCCTTTCCTCATATTTGTGTATATCATTAGTGTATATTATATATATTCATAAAATGTGTGTGACATACAATAAAATATATGATATACATCATCTTATTTGGAAAAATATGCCAAAACTGGTGTTCTCCAGTGGCCTTTGTTGAGCTCTTACACATTTATTATTTCTTTGATTTTCAATATATTAAATAGTCCACAAGCTTCATTACATAGCTTGTTACTGATCTTCTGAAATTTGTACATGCTGCTCAATCAACATCTCAAAAATGTTGTGAGTTTAGTTGACGGTACGCAACCATAGATTTTGCAGAATGCAGAAGATTAGACCGTTTGTGGCAAAACACAAGCATCAACGATCCTCAATATAATCAATTTCAACTTTTTCTTAAAGTGCATCTTCTTGCCTCCAACAGTCTGTGTGGACTATATTAGGAGTATTATTTAAAAATAATTAAGCTTTAAATAGAAGGGTATAAATGACCATCCCATACCATTTCTAAATTAAAAAACAATAGGTGATAGAATATTTTCAAAAGATGCGAGTGCAACAAGAAGATTAAAAATATGATTAATCTTTTGGTCTCATTATATAGTTTAAATAAAATAGCCTCATAAATAAATATATTTCCATAACTAAAGTAGAGCTCATGCCTCTTTAGGATAATAAGACATGCTGTTGGGGTTCTACTATTATAACAAAGGTATTTTTCCGATTGAAGCACCATATATATTATTTTTTTTTAAAAATGTTAAGATATTCTTAATGATATTCGGGCTTCTACCCAGCAGAGTCTTCCATAGCTGATCGACCGGTGAAAGGATGGCCGGATCCGTTGAAAGCCGTCAGTTATTGATGGCTCTTATATAGTTGTTACAATAGTTGAACTTTGATATTGTGTTTTCGTATAGAGTGAATTCTTTCTACAACTAATTTAAAACTGAATATTGTAGTAAATCAAATACTTGATTATTTCTACAACTAAAAAAAAAAACTTGATATTAGTACATATTTCTTCCTGTTCCTCAACTTTCATGTGACATTAGTAGGGGACAAATTGACAAATAATACATTTGTGGCATTGGATGAAATTAAAGTTTTTCTTAGATTCCTAGCATTTTTAGCCCTTGTCTTGTTTACATAATAGCACCATGACAAAAAAACTATAAAATAAAAAAGCAAATCTTATATTGTCACTTCTCATCTAATGGACCACTTTGAGAATGAAATTTCATCTCAATTTTGGCCCTTTCTAGCTAGCTACTTTAATTTAAACCTACCATTATTATATATTTAAAAGACCACTTGCAAGTAAAAATATAAAACTTAGCTACTTTTTTTTATTATTATTATTATAAGCTACTCATGTCCATATGGGGTGGTGGGGACTATGACCCAAGATGTTGCATAGACTGAGTTATGACCTTTCCAAGTTAATACAAGCATGTCATGTTCCTCTTTTTTCATGCCCCATCCACTTGCATGCTCATCCAACAATGACTTCACCTCCTTAATTGTTTCTTCACTAAAAGGTACACTCATGTAACCACTATTTTCCATCCTTTGTGAGAACTTGTTGCAACTCTCTAATCTCTCTATCCTTTGGTTCCCTTCAAATCCAATAATGTTTTCAATTTTGTGGCCAATATCACCTTCATAATCTTGCCTTTGTTTACTATCCTTAGGCAAGAATGTCTCTAATGCATCAAAGGGTATCCATAGATAGTTGAAACAAGTGGCTATTCTTGATGTTAAAGTAGTTGAGTTTCCCAAATCACAATCTTCATCAACAATAGTCACAATACAAGGGTTTAAATCCTTAACCCTATCAAGAAATATGTCGCGAGACGAAATTGCACCCTTAATTTGTTCATCATCATGCAAGTACCTTAACCAATTTTGGCAATTCACAACCAAAGCTTCATCATCTCTAATTTGAAGAGTTGAAGGATTCAATTGGCTCAAGAACATGTCATAGTTCAAGTCTTCAATCACATGGAATTCAAAAGGAACATCTCTAAATTTCGCGAAATTTGCCAAACGTTGGCCAACTTCTTCACTTGACACATTGAGCAATGGAGGAACTTGTGGTCTCCATGAAGGCACTGATATTCGGAGTGAAGGAGGACCCTCAGGCCTCTTAGCAATTGCATCAATGAGAGTTGGCCATTGCATACAATGAGTGATACTAAAATCTAATATGTGAACTTTTGTTTGCCCTTCAATTGCCTTATAAATAACACTATTTGATGCACAAAATCCAAATCTATGCCATGGTATGAGATCCACATACCCTGCTAGCTCAGTCACACTCATTAATCTCCTTTCAAGATTACTACTTCCATGAAGATTTGTGGCATTAGGACAAACCCTAGAAGCCCTTGAAATTAATGCCCTAAGGAACCATGATGTGAGTCTTTGATTTGGATCTCCATTAGAAGAGGCCAGATTGTTGAGCACCCACATGACTTGTTGAGCCAAAGTAACATCATTGTTCTCTAAGGCACTTGCACAATGAAGTAATAGTTTTTCCAAACATGCTCCATCAAGGCTCCCAATGCATCCTTGTAGTGCTCCTGCTAGAGAACTTTGAGAGTTGTTGAAAAAACTAGGGTTTTGGAGGGGAATGGTTGTGAAGTTCATTGAAACTTGACTCTACTATAATGCTAAACACAATAAAATGGAAGCAAGGACCAACTTGAATCTGAACTACGATTGATCAGATGAAGTCTCACTGAAATAGGATTTCCTTTTTCGTGATGAAGTGATGTATGTTATATATGAGGAATAAATAATTTTTGCAAGTTTTTTTATTTATTTACGTGCATGGAAGTTTGAAGAAAAATATAGAAGAAAATGAGGATCCATTTGTGTATTCCATCAGACTAGAGATATATCTTATATATATAGATGAAGCAATGATCATATGTTTAAAATAATCCAAGAAAAGAGAGAGGGATTAGTGAAAGAGTACTACTTATATATATACGGCTGGAATATATTCGATGTATTTCAATATAGTACCGGAGCAAGTAGAGGAGTATCAAAAAGAAATTTCACGAGCTTGAATAGTAAAAAAAATAATCAGGTTTGAAGGTGAAGAGGCGTGTTAAAAAGAACCAAATAAATAAAAATTTGTTTTATTTAATAATTTAAATATTTAGATAAGATAGTCACACGTCCAATTACTTTCTTACTCTTTTGTTAGCAAACAAATTTAAAGGTGATTATATGATATTTGTTTCAAATAAATTGTTTGTTTGATTTAATTTGAAGATCTCTAGCTATTTGGAACTCTATAAATTCACCCGAAAATATTAGATTAATTAACGTGCATGCATGTAAAATAATTAGGACCTAGTCTCTATAAGCTTGAAATCTAATTCAGATTTTTTCCATTTAAGTAATGAACCTGTTTTTCTTTCTTTTTTCTATTAGAAGGGAATTCAAATTTGAATACTCTTTGGTGTGTGGAATAGTATTACTTTAGAAAACTTCATTAAGTAAGTTGATTACCACATTTTACTAACCGCCAAAAGTTGGTGGCTGTTATTATTCATTTTTTCTTAATTAAAGATTTTAATTCGACTTTGAAAATAGAATCATTAGGAAAAAAAAATTTATCTTTAAAGAAAGACTTTCTGAATGTAAATTAGTCGAGCCTTAAAACGAGTATCTGAAAAAAAAAAAAAAAAAACATTGCACACTACTCTATTCATGGAATGATATTATTCCTTCTTAATCTCTATAAAAATTATTGACAAGTTGCCGCACTCCATGTTGAGTACCATGCATTTAGCATTGGGGTCTACTATATGCAATTTTATTATATTCTCATAATGATTGTTCCACTTTAGCTTTAACAGACTGAATATAATTTTGAGTAAAATATTGTGGTAACACTTTTAACACATCTAGAACTCACCTTTTTTTTTATATACTAAAAGCGGAATTAAAATTTAAAATTTATGAATTTAAGATTATTTGTTTTTTTAATATTATTGATTTTTAAATTAATAATATGTACACATTAATACATTATTTAACATAAATATATATAAAATTTAAACTAAAATATTAAGTTCGATTGAAATCGTATTTTTTTAACATAAGCACTAGCTCCGCCCTTGTTGGTACGTAGTCTTCGAAAGACAAATAATTTTGGCATTATTAGTGATGACTACGTACTTAAGATGGAGAAAAGGTTAAAAAAGCTGCCTTAGCCGGCAATTAGTTTGTCTAATTAAGCTAATGATGGATTACAAATACTATATAATATATCATTTCTCTTTTAATTATTTTTTTGTTGTTGTGTTAATCCAGTTTTCTGTTTTGAGTTTAGTGATTGATGGTACCATTCATTCCCATCCTTTCACAGACATGATCATCAAATTTGGTTTATAGTGTCAACTAACGCCACAATATAAGACAAAATCAACATCTTGTCACATATAAGGCCAAAACAATTTTTCACTTTAAAATGTAACGGTAGAGAATGTTTTCGAAGGAGTTTATTTGTGAGATGGTAACTCGACTAATAGTTATTTTCTTAGAAAGATATTTTTTATAGAAGAAAATTAAAATAAAAAAAATGTAGATGTATATACACAGATGTGAATGAAAGATTTATATAGAGTGGGGAAATCTTGTTGCATCTAGCTTCTTGGTGAATAATAGGACAAATTTGTTATTTAGTGTTAGGTATTTATGTCTAGCTAAGCTGATCGTTTCAAATTCAATTATATTCCTAGCTAGCAGAGAGTCAAGGTTTAAACTAAGTAAATTCAAAATATAGAAAAATAAATATGTCAAGAAGCAAAATGAACTCAATATATATCCATCCATAGCTAGGTTGTCATTTCTTTGTGATAGCAACAATCACTTAAAGTAGTTAAAAGAACAAAAAATGTGCTCGGTCCCAAATCTTTGGGGTTGCTTTTTCCAATAAACATTGGTTACATTTCTTTATGTTATTTGTACCAGTAACTGGTTTATGGACGAGTGCTCTTGGAGTAGTCGATCTAGCGTTGAACCTACGTGCCTATGACTTCGTTTCTCAGGAAATTCGCGGAAGTCTTTGGCATGTTGAATAGAATCCAACTATATCGAAATGGATGGTACAAAGTCCTCCAATTTTTCATATGTTTAGAGAACTTCCGGGCATTAAAGAGACGAAAAGTTATGTGAAGTTATAACATAGAGATTTGTCTTAATGCTATTTGAACTCCTTAGATAAAGGCATAAAGCAATCTCCCAATGAAATTGAAAAATATCAACATTTCACTTGAGCAATGTTATGTCCTTTCACCTACTAACTTACAATTAATAGTACATATAGGACTCTTGTGCGCCAGTGGAAGTTAGTAGTGTACAAGTCAGTGATCTATCTGAAAGTTTTTGCATTATTTTCCTTTGAGTGATAGTTGTTTTCATGAAATATGTTTTCGAAGAAAATAACTGGATTTCTTACTTATTATTCTTGTTTGTACATAATTAAATAAATGTTATTTTAAAAATCTTTATATTTATACTATGTCACATGGAGTGGGGTAGGAGTGTAGGGTAGTGTAGGTGAGGGTTATACGGAGGTGAAGGTGAAGATGAGGTGTATTGGAGGTTGGAAAGGATATATTCCCTCCGTCCCTTTTTATTTGTTAAATTTTGACTTGACACACCTATTAAGAAAACAATGACGGATATAGTAAGTTAATCATTTTACCTCTATTAATTGATAGAGTCTCAAATATATTTACTCAGTATTTTTCAAAGACATTAACTCAATATTAATAGTTTAAGGATATAATAGGGAAAAAATGTTCTTCCTTGATTTCTCAAAAACTGTCAAGTAAAAAACTAAATCAAATTAGAAAATATTCTACAAGTAAATAGGAACG
Organism: Solanum bukasovii; assembly: GCA_029582585.1. NCBI lineage: Eukaryota > Viridiplantae > Streptophyta > Magnoliopsida > Solanales > Solanaceae > Solanum > Solanum bukasovii. Next base: position 8,349 of record JAJOOI010019618.1, read on the forward strand.
GAGTAATTAATTAGGTGCTATGCAACTTGTGAACTTATTTTCCCTATTTTCATTTTTAAAAAATCATTTTGAAATTAGTAAATTATATGAGTGTAGGAAAGTCATAATATATTTGTCTTGTTTTTTTTTTTTGTATTTTTATGTAATTGGAAATTTGGAATCATCAGCGCATTGTTCGGAGATTTGATAGAACACTGATAGAAGTTGTGCACCGTATGCAACAACTTGATCGATCTTTTTTTAAGTGATGATTCATGCATTTTTCACTTATTCTTAATCCCACAAAAAGACAAGCATTGTACTTATTACCTTATACCACCAAAGAATGTGGTGTACCGTAATCTATAAGCAGAGGCGTATTCAGGATTTATAGATAATGGGTGCAATATTATATCTAAGACATAAATTTGATCGGTTAGATTCTTTTTACTGAAAACCATTAAAATTTTAAAATCATAGGTCCAAAATTAACTTTTATTTATTCAAACCAGTTACAAAATCTTAGAAAGAAAACTAAAACAAGATAGATAAAAGATTCAAATTTCTAACCTCACCTAGAGAGGTGCACCCAATCATCATCGCACTACATTATAAGATACTTCGAGTCTGGGTTCACGCATCTATATTTAAATATTTTTTAAAAATATAACACTACTATATATGATTTCGGGAGGGGACCATGGGTTCACGTGAACCCGGTGACCCCCTCCTATATATGCCCCTGTCTATAAGGATGAGATGCTTCTGGTTTAATCAAAGATCAAATTTAAATTAGTCAAATTCTACTACGAATATCGAATGGCTATCATCTCATTATCTATTTTTGTTGACAAAGGAATTGAAGAAATTAATATTGCTAACAAGATGATGTTGTTGAAGATGATCTAACACATACTGGATTAATTATTGGGACCACATTATTAATCCAAATAGTTTTTAGTATATCATTGTCTTTTTTGACTTTAATTCTTCCTCATTTTATAGATTGAAATATTTTTAAAGTATTGTTCCATGTTTCAGAGGTCTTCGAGCCTTGACATTTTCATCAACTTTATATATTTCGGATGCGGTGTCTAAAGTTATATATATATATATGAGTAAAGCTCCTGCAAAAATAATTGGACTTTAGTCATCTTTGCTTGAACTCTAGCCATGTGCATGAATTTCGATCATAAATAACTGAAGTAAGGCAAAATTGACTGTACTTTAGTCATATGTTGCTGGAGTTTGAGCAAAAATAACTTAAGTCAATTACAACTAATTAACCTTAGCTTCAGCCAAATCTGACTGAAATTCATACAAAAATGACTAAATTTCAACCAAATGAGTCCAAAATAAGACAAAAAAGATTGACTGAAATTTCTGTCATCTATTACTAAAATTCAAATAAAAATATAGCTAAAGTGAAGCAAAAATGACAAAACTTCAGCCATAAGATAAAAATAATTAAACTTCAAATATTATGTCTAACGTTAAACTTGATCAAACTAATTTCAAAACACCGTATATCTGAAGTTGTTAGAATAACAAAAACGGCCACAAGTTGAATAGAGGTGTCAAAAGACAGATTTGCACTTCTCCAGTCAAGCCCAAATTTAAGTATGTTGGATACTGGATCCAAGGCCTGTTTGGACAATGAGGTTGGTGTTATTGAGGCCCAATAAAACTGGTCTCCAACCCAATCAGGAAAACAGGAACTTTTGGGCTCTCATCTCAAGTTTTTGTTTGCTTGATATTGATGTCGTATATTGTTCACGTTCTAGATGTCTAATCTAAATGTATAACACGGAAAATAGAATCGGGGAATCTTGGCATGCTTGGAACGCTCCATATCTCTTGTGCGCATGGTTGTTTGGTTTTCTTATATGATCTTGGACAACCTTCACATCATGAATAATTTTTGTATTTGAGTTAAGCCCATTGTCCATTTTTTTATAACACAATCACACCAGACATATCATAGTTCCGGAAGTTTGAGTCTCCCCGCTACTCATTATCTAAAAAAAGAAAAAGATTTCCACGTGTTTAAATCATCACGTGTAAGATAGAGTTGAAGACATAATTAAACAAATAATAATATATTTTCTAATAACTTAAACTTTTAAATAAGATAATAGTACATTTCAACAACAATAAATATAATATATATACACCACTAAACTCAATAAGTGGAAACTATTGATAATAAGCAAATTAGAAAAAAAATGGAGGTGGAAGGTGGGAGGGCCAATGACATTGAATGTTATGATACTACCAAGAATTGCCTAAAAAATAATGAATGTAACTAATTCCCATTCTGAAAGCAACAATTGCAATAAGTATAAGTTGCATACCCAATAACTATGCCAATTACATAGTGGGGTTTGAGAAAAATCTTAAAAATACTATACAAGTGATCATAGGCGAATCCAGGACCCTGATCTCAAGGGTGATATTTCTAGCTTGTATCAGTAGCACAAGGGCACTTCTATGCATCTCATGGGTGCACTGATAACTATATCCTAATTTCTATCAATTTTTCAAAATAGATATACATATATACATATAATTTTTTCGAAAGTTAGCGAGTGCGCGTGCACCCCTTCTCCATAGTATGGGTCTGCCTCTGCAAGTGATCATTCATCAATAACATTTTCATAAGAGAGAAAACATGGATTGGTGATGATGATTGATACTCGCAAATTCAGTGGCGGAATCAGAATTTTCACTAAAAAGATTTAAAATGTCAAGAAGTAAATAAACGAAGAAATCAAAGAAATTTAAGATCGACTATATTATTTCAAAAAGAAATCTCTAGAGATTGAAATATTAAAGTACGAAACTGTGTTTTTTTTTTCTGCTTACTGCTGTGGGCAATAGAAGTAGCTACTTTAATAATTTTTTATATAATTATATATGTGGTCTAAGTGAAATTGGAATTTCCCTCTGGATTGTGGCATTTCGGTCCACTTCTATTGAGTGGTGATGTATGTGGGAACGGAGGCGTAGCTATGTGGAGTTCAGGGATTTGATCGATCCCCTTTCCTTAAAAAATTTATATTATTTATATAGAATTAATTTTTCAATTTATATCTACATATTTAATATTGAACTTCCTCAGCCAAAGGTGTGGTTTAGTGGTAAAACATGTTTACAATATTGCTATTTGAGTGTGGGTTCGTGGGTTTGAGTCTGGCTAATAAACACATGAGATCTTTTAAACATGATATATTTAAAATGCAACAAAACATATCAGTGTCTTCCACATATTAGAATTTGAAAATTAAAGAATAATATGTATGCATATTTTACCTCCGGAACAAATAGTGTGTATGCAGATCCCGACTTGTGAGAAAATATGGACAAGCTTTTGGAATTTCTCACATGATACATACCGTTTTTTTCAAACTCATCTTATAAAGCTACATTGAATATGTTATTTTATGATATTGCGGTGTACTATATATTGTGGTAGAAATCCATAAATATTCAAAAAAAATTTGCGTCAAATATAAGTTAGGTAATCCTTATAATCTGAATTTTCGAGAAGAACTAAAAATTCCACGATAATCGGCCACTATTTATTGTAACAATATGCTGCACCACTTGCTTTCATTTTTTTTTTCTGTCCACTAAACATTTTAGAATTATTAATTGTTAAAATGCAAGTAGCAGAATTAAATAAACAAGTTTGTACACTCTACCACGATTCAATAAAGTTAGATGATAAATCATCATTATAATTATATAGTGCTTTAATTAAAAATAGCTCCACTACCTACTCATTGATGACTTTAGAGTGTAGACATAATTGATAATTAAATCTATGGCTAATATTAGTATTTTTAGTCCTTTAATTATTGATAAATTTTAATTTTTAAATTTTTATGATATTTGATTATGTATATTTAACATTCAATTATTTATAATATGCACTTTGATTTCTTTACTTGTGAATATTCAGAAATTTTCATGATAATTAATCATTCTACTATATAATTACATAATCTTATATTAAGTTTGTATTGTTATTTCATATATTTGATGGTAATATATTCTAAAAATAGTTTAAATATAATGTATCTTTTACTTAAAGGGATTAAATATACATATTTTAATTAATTAAAAATTAAATATATCAAATTATGTATCACAAAATTAAGATTTATCATTAAGAGATAAAAAAAAAAAAAAGTACCACAATCTATTAGTAAAATTTATCTCTGGCATTTGATTGAACTGTTAGACGTACGATACTCATCTAGTGGTTAGTTGGAGCCTTAATATCCACAATTGGAATTAAATAATATAGCCAATTGCCCAATTACAACTTAAGTAAGATAATAGATAAGACTAGAATGAATATTAACCAATCTGAGTTGTGGTGGGAAAAAATTATTCTTAATAAGAAGTTTAGAATTCGAGTTTATGATATTGAAAAAAAAGTATATGTTAAGACTTAAGAGTGTCTCTCCGGTCTCCAGTTTGTGTAAATCTTAATTTACTCAAAATTAAATATAGCCATAGAACACCAAATTAAAAAAAAAATGCATGTTAAGGTTGCAGCACGTTACCTACGTATTGACTTCATCTTGAAATTCTTTTTATTATTATATTATTGTTTCTCTAAACGTTAATCTTTTTAAAGTTTGTTATTAAGCTCATTGACTTTCATAACAACTTGACTTTTTTTTTTGGTTAATTATAACAACTTGACTTAATAGTCTGTTTGGCAGCTAATTAAGATGGTCCCTTCTGTCTATTTCTTTTCGAATACTTTAAGCTTTTTTCAATAAATTAAAATATTTACTTTAAAATTTTATTTTAGAAAGTTAAAGTATTTGATCAAATCTTGTTTTTTTTTAAATGTAATTTTAAATAATGGTAAAAAAGTTAGTAGTACTTACTTATTTGTTACCTAGAGAAGCAGAGTCAGCACAAGTCTATTTAAAGTTTGTTATTAAGCTGATTCAGTGTGTATTTTGCATTCTTCTTCAAAAAGCATTAATTAAATACTTATTTTATTGAATTATCCTTTTTAATGATAATTGGTTTCAACAAATTTTAAAAAGGGTAAAGGGTCAAATATGCCCCTAAACTATTCGAAAAGGTCTACATATACCCTCTGTTTAAAATTTGGCTCACTCATATCCTCGCCGTCCAACTTTTGGTCTAAATATGCCCTTATGGGCGTTAATTGGTCTGCAGGACATATCCAGCTCATTTTCAATTTCTTTAAATGTCACATGGAATTGTCATGTCATTTTGACTTTACCACATGACGTTTATATGAAAATGGAAAGGGATCAATTATGCCACTAAAAATTTCGAACCCATAAACACCTAATCCGACCCATAAATCAACCCCCCTTTTAAATAAACTACCCGACCCGTTTTCAACAATTTTGTTTAAATTTTTATTTTTACGATAAATCCCAAAAATTAGTAATTGATTAATAAAAAATAGGAAAAATATGAAAAAAAATATAAAATTAACGCCAAAAATTCACAAATAAATATTGTAACCTTAAATTCAACAATTTCAACAATTTTTTTAAATTTTTATTTTTTTTTGATAAATCCCGAAAATGAGTAATTGATTTAATAAAAATTATGAAAAATATATAAAATTAACGCCAAAAAATCACAAACAAATATAGTAACCTTAAATTCAAAAATTTCAATAATTTTTTTAAAATTTTTATTTTTTTCGGCATATTTGACCCTTTACCCTTTTAAAAATGATTACCTAATTTACAAAAATATACTTCATTAATTTCTTTTAATTTTTAACTAAGACAGGCAAAAGAATTCTTTTTCCTTATATAAATAAAAAAGGAACTTAGGGAGCAAATTAAAGAAAAAGTAGTGTAAAATAAGGATAAATATTTATTTGCATAGAGTGTTAAACCTCAAAATTGATGTGTAAAAACAAATTAATAAAATAAATATAGACATTAATTAATCACAATTAAGTGATTTCAATGTATGCGCAAGGCATGCATCTATTAATCTAATACTTCCTCCGTCTTATTTTATGTGGCATCTTTTGATTTGACGATATTTAAGAAAAAAATAAAGACTTTTTAAATTTGTGGTATAAAATAATTCTCAAATATTTGTATGATTGTAATCATTTCATTAAGGGCAAAAGGAGAATTTTAAAGTAAAACTATTTCTAATTATAATTAAGTGACTTTTTTTAGAGCAGACTAAAAAGGAGAAGATGTCACATAAAATGAGATAAAGAGAGTATAATTTTTATCTTAAGTAAATTAGCAATAAATAACATTCATAACTATCATTAGAAGATGTGGTGCAGCAAATGAAGTCGTTCATTTCTTAATCAAATGTCTCAAATGTAATAGATAGAATTATTCATTCTTTAACTAAAGATCTCAAGTTCAAATTTAAATATAAAAAATAATTCTAAACGAATAACGTTTTTTCTCAAAAAAGTCCTTACGCAACACTACAAACTCCAATAACGATACCGGACATCGTATAAAACTACGTGTACATCTATTTAGTAGGAGGCCTAACTGCCCACTCAAACTGCAGCATACAAAACCACGGTACCCACCAACGCCACACACATATTACACCGCCGTTACTTTCACAGTCACATCACATTTCTCTCACTTACACACTATAAATACGTGAACAACTCAGTGTTTAAAGTCACTGGCACGTTAATAAGCTCTTTATAAGAAATCATAAAACTCTCCTTTAATTCTCCTTTATTGTACGTGAAATATGAAATTTCTACCTGAATTCGCTTTATGTTGGGGTGGTGCAACCATCACCCCAACAGCGATCAACGCCGCTGTTCCTGACGAGGAGAGGAATAGCGGCGAAGTTACAACTCCTTCCGCGCATAGTGGAAGGGGGAGAAGGATGGTAAAATCCAGAAATGGAGTGAATTGGAAACCGGCGCTTCGAGTAATAGCAGAAGAAAGAGTGATGTCTGATATTGTTGTTGACGGTAACGGAAGAGGAAGAAAAGAACGTGCTGTTGTTCCTCCGTCTTCCTGCGCCAAATCTGCTGCTAAGGTTAAAGCTAAATCGATTGCTAGATCTAAATTATCATCTAGACACGGCGACGATTACTGGTATGTAATCAATCACATCGGAAAAAAAATTCTCTCTCTAGAAGAAGAAGAATTGTTGAATTTTATGAGCTAATTTTTTCTGGGTTTATGTGTATTTTATGCAGGAAATCGTCAGGTCCGATGGCCGTGCCGGCGTTTGCTCCGACGGCATTTTTATTCTGAGATTTGTAACTATGTTGTAGTAGTAGTATATATGAATGAATGAATTGTGAATATTAGTGATTCATATTTTTGGAACTTTAATTTGTTAGTATATATTTTCTCCCTTTTGTTTTATCTTTTGTACTATTGAAATTGGGAATTGAATAGAATTATTCGTATTTATTAGAATCAGTATTGTAAAACTGTTTATGTTGGAGTTGATATTCAGTAAATTTGAGTTGAAACTATACTTCAAATTGGATTTTTTTAATTTTTTTTTTATCAAATTGATCCGTCCAAAATAAATATCGAATATTGGGCGGAAAAAAATAAAAATTGTGCAAGAAGATCTCAAATTCCAAACAAGTCGACTTTCGCCTTTCTTTTTCAACAAAATTTTCTAAGGATGGAATGAAAATGAATTTGTTTATATTCTTGTCTGTGGGAAGCAGAGAATTGTTCAATTTAACTAGATTAATTAATCTCAGATAAATTCATTTTGCAAGTAGATCAAATTATTTCAATAATTAGCATAATTCATTATTTTTAGAAATAATCTCTCTATTTTCAAAAGATAAATGAAAAAAATGTGCCGGTACCACTCTATTTATCCAACATTGGATAACTATAACAATACTATAATTCAAGTTAACTAAAATTTTAATCATTTTGATATAAAGATTATACAATACTATAATATAAAGAAATATAGTAGTAAATCATATTAGTATTACACTATTAAGAAAGCTATTATATATAGAAACTTTGTTAACTCCGGACCAACTTTAATTAACTACTTCCAAAAGTAAATAACTTGGGGCGTTGACATAGTAATCTTCATATATGAAAATTTGCACTTTATTAATTATTGCATGTTTTTGAAGAAAATTAGGAAAAACGTAAATATAAAATATGCTTATATAATTTGTAGAACATTTGCTTTTTTTTATTCCTTTAGGTACGTAAATTATGGCAATCTCCACGTTACAATTGGGCGTTTGTCTTTTTTGAATTGCCACTTGTTGTATTATTTATACGGTATACATATTTATTATAACAGTCAAGTGAGTAATTCTGAATATCAAATAATTATGTCAAAAATAAAAGAAACACGAGGGACCTCCTATTTCTAATAAAAAATAATCGATTTGAACTTCTCTTAGTATATATTTTGCGAAATATAAATATCACACATGGATTCGATAGCTATGGATCGGATAACCAAAATATAAAATTAAATTGTTAGTGCTTTAATTTGAGATGCAATATCAATATGAACACACACTAGATTCTATTTTGATATTTTTGCTTGTTAAATTAGAAGCAGTGTGAAAAGAATTTTCCAGAAACAAATTAAAAAGAGTGGAGCCACAAATTATAAATGAGATAATTAGTGAATAGTGATTATCATCACGTGATAGCTAGGTACGTTTTTTGTGATGAAAATGAAATTGAATTTCCCTCAAAACTATGGCATTCAGTAGAAGCACATTCATTTATTAGATTTTTATCTCAATTTTTTCTTACAATTAAAATCTACCTAACCAAAAATAATTTGGGCCCCAAAGAAATTGGACAGGTGCTACTACAAAATTTATGAATGATGCTGACAAATTAGAGTAATCATGTTTAAATTCATCACATAAATAGAAAGGTGATACTACTATCTAAGGGTGTGTTCGGGGTCGTTAACGGATCTAAAATTTTCATTAAAGAAATTTGAAAAATGAAAATATAGTGTCTAACACTTAAATTTGGATCCTCGAGGTGAATATTGAAACCCCTAAAGTACTGAGTTAATTCGTATTTAAGGGATTCAATGTAGTTTTTTGGAGGGGAGTCGGGTGAATACTCTTGTCTATTCCTAGATCCACCCCTATTTGATACAAAGGAAATGTTTTTCATAAATTTATTTTCTTAAAAATGTTTTTACAAAAAAAAATTGGATTTCTTACTCTCTTTTTTTGTGTTGGATACGTAAACAGAAAATATTATTCTAAAGACATTTATATATAATCAAGATAAATACTATAGGAGGTGGTTGGGAGATACGGGTATGGGGTGGGATGAATGGGGTCTACAGGGTGAGGTGAAGATGAAGCATGTCATTGAAAGGTGAAAAGAATTCAATTAATGTGAAATGTCACTTATGAAATTTGTTTTCCTTACTTTCACTAGGATAATTATATTTCTCAATTCTAAAAAACTTATTTTTTCTAAATAAAAAAATTAACCAATCGAAAATAAAAAATAAAAAAAATACTTTCCTCCCTAATTATATCAATTCATTGCAGACATAACCTGCCCCCAAAAAACACACATCCTTTTTGTTAATAGGAAAGGGAATTATAAGTGAGGAACTAAACATTCACCAACAAAATGAAAATTCAAATAATCAATGAGTTATTAAAATTTACCTTTCATACGTTATTCACATCCAACTCGGAAATATTATCTCCACGATATTCCGTGTACCATAGTCCATAAAAATATGAAACTAATTTACCAATGTCAAAGACATTATATATGTAACAAACATAACTTGATCTAAATAAGAAGATATGTTCCAACATGTCATATCTACATCCTAAGTACTGGTCTTCACATTTGTCTTCAATATGTCAACTTGCACCTTTTGCATAAAAGAAAACATAAATTCCCCTGCGATAATGGAACGTAAAGATGATTTACACAGTTAATTTGAGTACTTTGAAAGACACAAAATTGACAAAAAAAAATGGACACATTCGTCCTACATGTCAATTTTGTGTCTTACATGGTGTCCTACGTGTATTATGCCATGTAGGACACGTGTGTCTACTTGTTCAATTTTATAGAATTTTAAGTGTCTACTTATACACACTCAAAATTGAAAGGCATGGTTATCCGTTGAATCCAAATTTACGGTCATGTTTATGTATTATGTCTAAAAAGTTTGGGGCCAAATTCATAACTCAAGATTGGTTCATAGAATAAAGAGCTCATTTCTAACCACAGTGTCATGAAAAAATTAAATTGGCTTTGGGCCATCCATCTGTACATCTTATCCAACAAAGATGACAATTCTGAGCCCAGTGAAAAAAAGAACATAAGAAGAGTCCAATAACAACTTGGTTTAAAAGGCCCTTTAAGAAAGAGGCTTAAGTAATTTCCAAGAAAAGAGGATAGTTTCAAGAGCAACTTTCACATATAGCAAACAAAAAAATCATATTTGTATGCTATAACAAAGTTTACATAATTGCGCTCCATAGCAAACATATATATGTATAATTCGTTATACATATACAATTGAAAACTATGTCTATTTCGCTATACATATATACAAAAAGAAGCAATTGTATAATTCGTTGGCTCCTCTTCAGATTTGTATAATTTCAGTGGCAGGCCATTTGTAAAATTGTTGTTAGCCTCTCGTTTGTATAAATTGTTGACAAAAATATTTGTATATCAAAAATCGCTCTCTCTTTCGCTTTATACAAACCTAAATTATACATTATATTTGTATAATCTGTGTTTGTATAAAACGAGAAAGAGAGAAAGGCAAAGGAGAGCTGGGCATGGGAATATTTGTATTGTATAATTATAAGTGTATAAGACGAATATATATGTATTTGCATGTGTATATACAATTTTCTTTCGCTTTATACAAACATAAATTATACATTATACAAACATAAATTTTACATTATATTGTATAATCTGTGTTTG
>JAJOOI010019619.1:0-19026 GCA_029582585.1 Solanum bukasovii
CCCGCACCTTGGTCCGGCTACGTGTGTATAATTTACTAACCCTTACCTTTACCTCATATTAGACATCATAATCGATGTTTGGCTTAGTTATTACTTCGTACCAATCGACACTAGCCTATTAGATAGTATCATACTAAATCTATGTTGATAATTCTTTTCTTGTTGATTACCTCATTGGTCCGGCAAGTAGCAACAAAGCGAGTTCTAACGCGTGCAAAACAATATTCAAGAATTGCTTATTTACTATTCAAACAATATTCAATTATTTTCTCGTTAAAAAGACTTTTGAACGAAAGAATTATCAATGCATGCAAAACAATATTCAAGAATTGCTTATTTACTATTCAAACTTTGTTAATCGCTCATGGATCCCACAACCCTAGTTATGGACTTTAGTTACCCATAATCATATGAACACAATTCATTGTTTTAGATGAAAGAATTATGAACTTACGTAAGAAGAATAATAAACCCAGAAATTCAACTTGAATTGCAATACACCAAGCTTCAAAACGAACTTAGGAAATTAATATTTGCTAAAGTTGCAAGTTTAATTTCCAAGTCTCAAAGTAGAACAAAAGTAATAAAGTCTAACCCCTAAAAACGAGGTTTACATGCCCTATTGATAGAAAACAAGTCCTAAATTAAAAGGGAAACAAATTAAGGATAGTGTGTTCAGGCACGCGTCTTTATTCCCCGAGACTGACTCACGGACCGTCAATGGATCTACGGTCCGTGAGTCCCTTCCTCAGCCAGGACTTAGAAAATATTTTAGCCTCCAAAAATCAGCTTCTCTGAAGCAAACAACGGACTTGCAGTACGGACTGTCAATCCCCTTCCGTAGCTCCACTCTTAGAATCTTAAAAAATCAGGTACTGGAACCCTCGCAATATCAATCTACGGATCAACAGTACGGTCCGTAGATCAATCTACGGACCGTCAATGGCCACCGTGGTTCCACACTCGGTCAGATTTCCCTAATTTTCCTTCCATGCCTTGCCTGCTGATCTATGGCCATCACCTACGGAGCGTCAATGGACCTACGGTCCGTAGATCACCTCCGTAGATGCCCTTTTCTGCAGTTCTTTCAGTTATCCCTTTACTTCCGCGCCTGAACATCTTTCCTGCAAAATATGATAAAAACACAAAAAAACCAATAAAAAAGGCCCTAGACACACACAACTTGTAAGTGAAATGTATTAGAAATACCGTAAACTCACGGTATCTCAACACCCTCAACTTAAATTCGTTGTTTGTCCTCAAGCGACGCACTAAGACTGTAAACGACACTTGTATAGAAGCAAGCATTTCAAGCACAAGCAATCACTTGGCTCTCTACCCCACTCTCTGTTTGGGTACAAAATTTGTTCTCTTAGACTCGACAAGCTAATTCATGCAGATCAAACCATGACAATGATCGACCAACCAACACACAACATATACTGTTTCACTATCACCAAGGTACCAGCTTTTCGACAATGTAACTAGTACCCTTACTTCAAACGAAATCCCTTTTCTTTCACACAATGACTTATGAATTTGAGTACAAGGATTCATTCAACGCTCACACTCAGAAATAACTTCAAGTACAGTTAGCGCTCAGTACCATAGGCTTGCCATTATTTTCGCTGTTTAGACTCTCCAAACTAGACTCTAGGATCACTATAGGACTTTTTTGGCTTGTAACGTAGGCTCAGGGTCAGGTGTGGTACATATGGGTACTTTTTAGTGACTTTCGGCCCTCCTTGACATTACATTAGGCTTTCAACCTCTTTTTTCCCTATTATTGCCATCATACCGTTGTACCTTCTTTCCCTTGATTTTCTCTTCAACCATGGATGTGACTTTAGACTTTGTAGCCCTTTTTTTATTATTTTTTTTTTTATTTTTTTTTTAGCTTTCAACAAGTTACATCTTTTCTTCTCTTTTTCAATCATCAAACTCTTTTCATACCCATTCTTCTTTCGGTTTCCTCTTTCATAGCCACCCTTAACTATAGGGATTTTCCATTGGTTGAGGTGCACAATACCCGATATCGGGTCAGGGCCAAGATTGAAGTGACTTTTTACATTAGCCACCCTCAACTTAGGCTTTTGGCCTATTTCGAGGTGCGCATGTCCAAGAAGGGACTGGGGCAAACATAGTCGTTTATAGGAATGTGAGTTCGGGGTTTAGAAAGAGATGGTTTAATTTTAGGCTCAAAGCATTTGGATCAAAGGGAGAATTTATTTCATTTGGTTGGATCCTTCTGTTAGGCAATTTGTGGACTTATCAAAACAAGGGCCTATGATCACTTCCTAACCTCTAGATTGAATTGTCTTAGCAGGACTAACCGGGCAAGTTCTAGTTTTGCACAAAAATTGTTTGAATAATCAACTATTCTCACACACTCTTGGCACATAGTTTCATTATCAGATTGCCAGATTACCCAGTTCAAGTTTCAGCTTAAGTCATGCCATGAAGATGATTCATTATCATGTCATACTCAGAGCCAACACTTTCAACTTGTCTTAGCCTACCAATTCTAGCACACATCACAAAATTTGGACGGGTATATTTTTCATAAGCCATCATGCTTCATTCTCTTTCATGCTTCTATACACACAATCCTAACACATGCCGGTTCAACAGAAATTAAACAGTCTTTTGGGGAAAAAGAACACATGCAAGAAAACCCCAAGAGAGAATTTATGAGTTGGGTTACTCAGACTTTACTTTATCAATCACAATCCATTTACCCCACCCCCAGAAAAAATAGATGTGATTGTCCCCAATGCATACAAAAATAGTAAAAGATAATGGATTGGGTGAAGCAAACCTTTGGCGCATAGAGCCGAAGAATCATGAACGAGCGGGTGTCTGGTTTCCCGGAGCCCGCTGGAACAATAGTTGGGTAACCCTCAGTAATGCTCACATCATCCATCATAGCACAATCATTGGTGCTCAAAAAGTCCCTCACAACAGGCGGGACCTCTACAACTGGGGCATAACTCGATGCCCTTACAACACTTTCACGCACCCTCCGCTGGCGCAACTCTTCATCTAAAATCGAAGCCTTCCTAGCCTCCTTTTCGTGCCTACATTGTCTCTTTTGAGCTTTTTCCTCCTCAGTGCGACTGGAACGGTGCCTCTTACCTTTAATATGTGTAGGCGCAGGATCCTCCTCGGCGGTCCCACAGAATAAAGCATACAACACCGTATCATCAGCCAGTGCAGTAGGTGCAGCCTGAGGCTCAACTGTAGGGGTGGCAAGAATGGCATCAACGTCGGCCCAGAGACTGGCTAACTCAGCCTGAAAAGAGGATAGATCTATGGTTGGGTCTGTTCGCTCGAGGACTCGCAATTCAAAAGCATCAAGATGCTTATGAACGACCTAGACCTTCAGGTCCATCATGCCCTCCATCCTTCACTCCATTCTGGCCTCGGACTCAGCTATCGACTTTTGCATCCAAGGCTGGATGTGATGCAGCAACATGGCCATCTAAGCCTCTAATTTCTATACTCTGGTCAACGGGACAACAGTAGCTCCTAACTGTGGTGTGGATCGGGATGAACTAGGAGACATACTAGCGGCCTGGGAAGAGGAAGTCGGGACAGTATCAGAGTGATCTGGTATTGTCACCGCCCTGTGCCTGCGTCACCGTGTCTGCAAGATATGCGCCCAAGGAAGGTACCTCAACCTGGGTCTATCTGCGAGGTGCCGCCACATTTGCCTCATCTCGGATGAGGCCTATATCCAAAACCCCGGTAGGGTGGATCAACCTATCACAATGCCAGATCGACACTCCAGAGTCCCTCTACAATTGAAAAATCAAACAAGGAAAGGGGTAAGTAGTGGAGGTCTTGAATGCCCTCTCGTGAATCTCTGCCAGCAGCATGCGGGCAAAGTCAATCTCCACTCGTGCTACTAATGCTGCAACCATGACCACTCTGTCTCAAGTGAGTTGGTTGTCAGCTTTTGTAGGCGACACCCTGTTACGCACCAACAAACAAAAGAACTTGGCCAAAAAATTTAATGTGGCCTTTCGGATACCCAACCGTGGTGTGGCGACCCACTCCATACGCTCGTCATCAGCAGCAATGTACTTAGCCAACCAAGTATACCAGTCTCTCGCTGCTCAGCATTCCTCTGGAAAGCACTGCTCTGCACGATGTCCCATCTGTAATCAAACTCTACTATGTTTAGTGACCAAGTCTGACATGTGGTAGGCCCACAGAGAAAGTAGCTGATGGTAGCATGTGATATGTCTACCGGACAACCTCGGACCATAGTGGACATGAGAGGATCTTGGGCTAAGGGCTTTGATTACTTGGAGATCGACCCACGGAGAGTGGCATCATAGGAGGCGTAGAACTCCCGCACAATCTCCCCGCTAGAAGTCTCTGGGTCTCGATCCATCCAGTCACACTTGTGAAGGTTGAAAAGCCGGTGAATGTCGGGGACAGTGTGCAAGCTCCCTGTGAGGACTCTACACTTCTTTGTAACAATTCGGGCCATCTTCTCTTTGTCATTAATCATCTTGGCATCCCGATAGATTTGCCATTGGCCCTCAACACACCATCTGTTTGGCTCACCGGCCACTGGAGTAGGGTTCTCATTCCTTGGTATGGGTCCTGACTCTGACTAGTGGCCTCAACAGATGAGGTTGCTTGTTCATTCTGGCTGGACCCTATGGCTGACTTGGCGTTGGACCCCGAAGCATGGGCAGACTCGGACCCTAAAGCATGGCTGGACTTGGAGCCCGAAGCATGGGTAGGCTCGGAGCCAGACGCAGACCCAGTAGCTAAACTAGAAGCAGCCCCAGTTGGTGACCCGATCAGTGTGTGCTCCTCATCAGACTGGGAAACAGTGACTACGTCGGGAATCACCTTTCGGGGGGTGCCTCTGGTCACTCGGGGTGCAGTAGGAGAAGTCCTTGTGTTTGGAGGAACGTATGCTGGATCTCTTTCCGTGTCTGTGTCCTCATCGATTAACGTGAAGCTAGGAGCAACAAATTTTGACTTGCCCTGTTTTGAGTAGGTGACTAGTTTCTTGGGTGCCATTGTACCTATGGAAGCGATATTAGTGCCAAAACTAAATCTAAACAACTAAAAAAAACTTTAGAACTATAAACGAATAGTAACAAAGTCCCAAGAAAATTTCAGACAGAGGCTACAGTGGTCATCCACGGAGGGGACCTACGGTCCGTAGACTGATCTATGGTCTGTGGAACCCTTCTGTGGATCAGAGGACCAACAATATTGGTCGCAGATGGAAACCACGGATGTATAGAACGGTCCGTAGATTGATCTATGGACTGTAGTCCACATCCGTGGTTTCACACTTGCTGAAATTTTCAAGTGCATCAACCCACGAACCCAATCTACGGTCTGTAGACGGGGTATCGTGGATGGGATATATGCCAGGTTTTAGCCATTCTTAATTTTCAAGTCCATATCTTAGACCATTTTCAACAATATCCTAGTCTAACCATGCATTTCAACATTGAATCATGCTACTTTGTCATTCTCAGGATTCCGATTAATCATTTTAACAATTATTTAAGACAAACTTTGGAACCCTAAGTCGGAACTTACATGTAGACTTATAATCACATACAAGAAGGCAACACAATCACTATCTATCATTCCAAGGGTATTGTAACTTCCAATTTTATCATGCAATTTCATCTAACAATTACCCAAGGTCAAGACCTGACTCCCGACTTTCTATATTCAATCTATGAACTGAAATTCAAAGTGAGAGAAAAGTCTATTACCTTACAAGCAACATGGAGTGGGGTGATTGCGTGACGACACTAAGTTTTGCGAGACCAAAGAGTCACCTCTTCGTTACTAACCCAACACTGGACCCTTTTTGTGGAATATGGAATGAGTTGTATTCAGAATGGAAAGGAATTTTGGAAATGATGGGGGAATGGAAGGGCTGATTTTATGGGGGAGTTATGGACTGATTTAGGGGAGTTGAGGGTGTTTGAAACGGTTAGAGAGTGAATGGAGGGAAATGGAAATGATTTAAAATTAGGGGAGTTTTAAATAAGGGGGTCCGGGTCGGGTCAGACAAATTTAGGGTTTTGGACCCACGAGACCCCGTCTACGGTCTGAGAGTCGATCTACGGTCCGTAGATTGGGACCGAAGATCACTCTTACACTTGAAAAAGTTTTGGGGCTTACCTGGGATCTACGGACACTATCCATGGTCCGTGGATAGAACGACAGACCGTCGATGGGGTCTGTAGACCTCTGCACCAGACCATTTTTTGTAGATTTTTCATTGCATACCTGCACATGTAGCAACCATTAGGCTATTGTTTTTACATTTTCTGGACCTTTTTTATACACGGACACTATGCTAATTCTAGCCAACACTAAAAAAAATAAAACACCTATCTAAATTGATCCAGAGACACAATTAAGCAAAGAAAACTACTAAATGGGAAACAGAAACCTACCGTTGGCTAGATTGTACATCTTGGGTTGCCTCCCAAGCAGCGCTTGATTTAACGTTGCTGCACGACGTAAGTTTCTTGATTACTCAGACTTCATCAAGATTGTAAGCCCTAAACCTTAAACCCTAAAAAACCCTAAGAAACACTTAACCATTAAAAACCCTAAAAAAACCCAAAAACCCCTAAACCAAAAAAAAAACTAAGTTTTAAACCCTATAAAGCCCTAAATCGTATCTGTTAAATCCTAAAAAACACAAAAAAAACCCTAAGCCCTAAACTCTAAACCTATGAAATCCTAAAAAACCCAAAGCCCTAACCTAAAACATTAAACCTAAAAAATCCCTAAGCCCTATACCCTAAACCCTAAACCCTAACCTAAAAGTCTAAATCCTAAACTTAAAACCCTAAACCTTAAGAAACCCTAAATCCTATAAACCCTAAAAACCCTAAGCTCTAAACCTTAAATCTTAAAAATTTATAAACCCTAAACCTAAAAAACATTAAAAAAAAGAAAGAAGCTCTAAACCATAAAAAGCCGTAAGAAACACTTAACCCTTAAAACCTCTAAAAAACCCAAAAACCCATAAACCTAAAAAACTCTAAGCTCTAAACCCTATAAAGCCTTAAATCATATATGCTAAACCCTAAAAAATACAAAAAAAAATCTAAGCCCTAAACTCTAAACCTATAAAATCCTAAAAAACCTTAACATAAAAAACCCAATAAAAGCTAAATAAAACTGTTAACCTAAAATCCTAAATCCTAAACCTTAAGAAACCCTAAATCCTATTAACCCTAAAATAAACCATAAAAAGCATTTAGAACCCCTACAAAACCCTAAGCTCTAAACCTTAAATCCTAAAATGTGTAAACCCTAAACCTAAAAGACACAAAAAAAACTCTAAACCCTAAACCCTAAGAAATACTTAACCCTTAAAAATCCTAAAATATCCAAAAACTAAAAAACACTAAGCTCTAAACCCTATAAAGCCCTAAAACGTATACACTAAACCCTATAAAAAAATCCTAAATCCTAAACCTTACGAAACCCTAAATCCTATAAATACTAAAAACCATTTAAAACCCCTACAATACCCTAAGCCCTAAAACTAAATCCTAAAAAGCCCTAAGAAATACTTAACCCTTAAAAACCCTAATAAACGCAAAAACCGCTAAACCTAAAACATACTAAGCTTTAAACCTTATAAAGCTCTATATCGTAGATGTTAAACCCTAGAAAACACAAAAAAAAAAAAAAACTGAAGCCCTAAACCATAAACCTATAAAACCCTAAAAACCTTAACCCAAAAAATCCAAACCCCTAAACCAAAAAAACCTAGATAAAACCCTTAACCGTAAGCGCTAAACCTAAAAAAACCCTAACCAAAAACCCTAAATCGTAAATCTAAAATCCTAAGAAATCCTAAACCCTAAACCTTAAGAAACCGTAAATCCTATAAGCCCTAAGAATCATTTAAAACCCCCACAAAACCCTAAGCGATAAACACTAAATCCTAAAAATTCGTAAACCCTAAACCTAAAAATACTCAAAAACCTAAGCCCTAAACTCTAAACCTATAAAACCTTACCAAATCTTAACCAAAAAAATCCAAAGCCCTAATCCCTAAAACCCTAGATAAAAGACTTAACCTAAAACCCTAAACCTAAAAAAACCCTAAGCTCTACCCCATAAACCCTAACTTAAAACCCTAAATCATAAACCTAAAACCCTAAGAAACCCTAAACCCTAAACCTTAAGAAACCCTAAATCCTAAAAATCTGTAACCCTAAATTTAAAAAACACAAAATATCGCAAAACCCTAAAACCTTAAAAACTCTTAAAAAAATAAAAACCCTAAACCTTAAAAACAATACTCTCTAAACTTTATTAAGCCCTATATTGTATATGCTAAATCCTAAAAAACACAAAAAAAAAAAACCTAACCCCTAAACCTACAAAAACCTTAATTTAAAAAATCCCTTAAAACCTAGATAAAACCCTTAACCTAAAATCCTAAACCTAATAAAAAACCTAATCCCTAAACCCTAACCTAAAACGCTAAATCCTAAACCTAAAACCCTTAGAAACCTTAAACCCTAAACCTTAAGAAACTCTAAATCCTATGAACCCTATAATAAAACATAAAACACATTTAAAACCTCTACAAAACCCGACGCTCTAAACCTTAAATCCTAAAAATCCATAAACCCTAAACCTAAAAAACAGAAAAAAAAAAAAAACCTTAACCCAAAAAAACCCTAAGAAACACTTAACCCTAAAAACCCCTAAACCTAAAAAAACTCTAAGCTCTAAACCCTATAAAGCCCTAAATCGTATATACTAAACCCTAAAAAACACAAGAAAACTCTAAGTGGTAAACCCTAGACCTATAAAACCCTTAACCTAAAACCCCAAATCCCTAAACCCTAAAAACCTAGATAAAACCCTAAACCTAAAACCCTAAACCCTAACCTAAAACACTAAATCCTAATCCTAAAGCCCTAACAAACCCTAAACCCTATACTTTAAGAAACCCTAAATCCTATAAACCCTAAAAACCATTGAAAACCCCAAAAAAACCCAAGCTCTACACCCTAAATCCTAAAAATCCGTAAACCTTTAACCTACAAAACACTAAAAAAACCTAAGCCCTAAACCCCAAACTCTAAAAAAACTATAAGAAACACTTAACCCTTAAAATCCTTTAAAAAAAACCAAAAAACCCTAAATCTAAAAAACTCTAAGTTCTAAACCCTATAAAGCCCTAAATTAGATATGCTAAACCCTAAAAACACACAAAAAAATCCCTAAGCGCTAAACCCTAAACCTATAAATTCCGAAAAAACTTTAACACAAAAAACCCAAAGCCCTAAACCCTAAAAACCAAGATAAAAATCCATTACCTAAAACCCTAAATCTAAAAAATCCATAATCCCTAAACCCTAAGCCCAAACATAAACCCTTAAACACTAAACCTAATTAAAACCCTAAGAAACATTAAACCCTAAACCTTATGAAACCCTATATCCTACAAACCCTAATATAAACCCAAAAAATTGTTTAAAACCCCTACAAAACCCTAAGCTCTAAACCCTAAATCCTCAAAATCCGTAAACCTTAAACCTAAAATGAACAAAAAAAACTAAAGCCCTAAACCCTAAACCCTAGAAAATCCTATTAAACACTTAACCATTAAAATCCTAAAAAAACAAAAAACACCTAAACCTAAAAAATCCTAAGCTCTAAACCCTCTAAAGCCCTAGATGGTAAATGTAAACCCTAAAAAACACAACAAAAAAAAAAACCTGAAGCCCTAAACCATAAACCTATAAAACCTTAACCCAAAAAACCTAAAGCCCTAAACCCTAAAAACCTAGATCACACCCTTAACCTAAAAAAATCCTAAGCCCTAAATCCTAAACCCTAACCTAAAACCCAAAATACTAAACCTAAAACCCTAAACCTTAAACATTAAGAAACCCTAACTCCTATAAACCCTAAAATAAACCCTAAAACATGTTTAAAACCACTACAAACCCTAAGCTCTAAACTATAAATCTTAAAAATCTGTAAACCCTAAACCTTAAAAACCCTAAGAAACACTTAACCCTTAAAAATCCTAAAAAATCCAACAACCTCAAAAACTTAAAAACACTAAGCTCTTAGCCCTATAAAGCCCTAAAACGTATATGCTAAACCCTAAAAAATACCAAAAAAAAACCTTAAGCCCTAAACCCTAAACCTATAAAACCCTAAATAACCTTAACCTACAAAACCCAAATCCTTAAACCCTAAAAACCTCGATAAGGCCCATAACCTAAAACACTAAACCGTAACCTAAAACCCTAAATCCAAAACCTAAAACCCTAAGAAACCCTAAACCCTAAATTTTAAGAAACCCTAAATCCTATAAACCATTTAAAACCCCTACAAAAGCCTAAGATCTAAACCCAAAGTCTTAAGAATCCGTACACCCAAAACCAAAAAATCACAAAAAAACCCTAATCCCTAAACCCTAAGAAACACTTAACACTTAAAAACCCTAAAAAAACCCAAAAATCCATCAACCTAAAAAACACTAAGCTCTAAACTATATAAAGCCGTATATCGTATATGTTAAACCCAAAAAACACTAGAAAAAACCAAAGCCCTAAACCCTAAAATCATAGATAAAACCCTTAACCTAAAATCCTAAATCCTAACCTAATACCCTAAATCCTAAAGCTAAAGCCCTAAGACACCTAAAATCCTAAACCTTAAGTAACCCTAAATCCTATAAACCCTAAAAACAATTTAAAACCCCTAAAAACACTAATCTCTAAGCCCTAAATCCTAAAAATCCATAAACCCTAAACCTAAAAAATACAAAAAAAAAATAATCCAAAGCCCTAAACCCTAAGAAACACTTAACCCTTAAAAAGACTAAAAAACCCAAATCCCCTAAACCTAAAAAAATACTAAGTTCTAAACCCAATAACGCCCTATATTGTATATGCTAAAACCTAAAAAACACAAAAAAAAAAAAAAAACACTAAGCCCTAAACCCTAAACCTATAAAATCCTAGAAAAACTTAACCCAAAAAACCCAAAGCCCTAAACTCTAAAAACGTAAATAAAACACATAACCTAGAACCCTAAATCTAAAAAAAACCCTAAGCCCTAAACCCTAACCTAAAAGTCTAAATCTTAAAATTAAAACCCTAAGAAACCCTAAACCATAAACCTTAACAAACCCTAAATCGTATAAACTATAAAATAAATCCTAAAAACCATTTAAAACCACTAAAAACCCCTAAGCTCTTAACCCTAAATCCTAAAAATCCATAAAAGCCTAATTTGAAAAAACACAAAAAAACCCTAAGCTCTAAACCCTAAACAACCCTAAGAAAGACTTAACCCTTAAAACCCCTAAAAACCCATAAACCTAAAACACTCTAAGCTCTAAACCCTATAAATCCCTAAATTATATATGCTATACCCTAAATAATACAAAAAAAACCTCAGCTCTATACTCTAAATATGTAAAATCCTAAAAACCTTAACCTAAAAAACCCAAAGCCCTAAACCCTAAAAACCTAAATAAAACCCTTAACCTAAAACCCTAAATCTAAAAAGGCCCTAAGCCATAAACCCTAACCTAAAACTCTAAATCCTAAGCCAAAAACCCTAAACCCAAAACTTTAAGAAACCCTAAATCCTACAAACCCTAACATAAACCCTTAAAAACCATTCAAAACTCCTACAAAACCCTGAACTCTAAACCCTAAATCCTAAACCTTAAAACCTACGAAACCTTAAACCTTAAGAAACTCTAAAATAAACCCTTAAAACCATTTAAAACTGCTACAAAATCCTAAATTCTAAAAATTTGTAAACTCAAAACCTAAAAAAAACCTAATCCCTAAACCCTAAACTCTAAGAATCATTTAACTATTAAAAATCCTAAAAAAAAAACAAAAACCCCTAATTCTAAAACTCTCTAAACTCTAAACCCTATAAATCCCAAAATCGTATATGCTTCACCCTGAAAAACACAAAAAAAAATGTAAACCCTAACCTTAAACCCTAAATCCTAAATCTAAAACTCTAAGAAACTGTAAACCCTAAACCTTAAGAAACCCTAAACCCTACAAACCCTAAAAACCATTTAAAACCCCTAATAAAGCCTAAGATCAAATCCCTAAATCCTAAAAAACCATAAACCATGAACCTTAAAAACACAAAATAACCCTAAGCCCTAAACCCTAAAAAACCCTAAGAAACACTTAACCCTTAAAAATTCTAATAACCCAAAATCCCCTAAACCTAAAAAACACAAAGCTCTAAACCTTATAAAGCCCTAAATTGTAAATGCCAAAACCCTATTAAACACAAAAAAAACCCTAAGCCGTAAACACTAAACTTATAAAATCCTAATAAACCTTAACCTTAAAAATGCAAAGCTCTAAACCCTAAAAATCTAGATAAAACCCTTAACCTAAAACCCTAAACCTAAAAAAGCCCTCAACCTTAACCTAAAACCTTAATTCCTAAACCAAAATCCCTAAAACATTAACCTCAACCTAAAACCCTAACCTAAAACCTTAATTCCTAAACCAAAATCCCTAAGAAACACTACAAGAAAAACACCCTCTAAGGAAGGGAAATCTGGTCCCAAAAAGTCCAAATCTGGTCCCAAATAGTCTATTGCGACAAGGAAAGGCTGGTCGCCACCCGTCCTAATAGACCTCTTCGCTAAAGGTCAATTGCGACGTGCTCCGTTAGCTGGCCCATAAATGGTTTTAGAGACGGAAGCAAAGCTGGTTGCAAAAATACTTTTAGAAACCATATATATCATCCCAAATAGTTGATTTTCTTCTTTAAAAACTAGTTATTTGCTGGTCATTAAATCCCTGTAGCGACGAGAAGCTACCTCGTCGTAGATCACTTTTTTGCGACTAGTAGCTACCACATCCTAAATTAACCTTTAGGACGAGAACTAGATGAACTTTTAGGGACGAGCAACATTTTCGGTCTCTAATTGACCGTCAATGTTTCTTACGTTTCGTATCACAAAATTAAAAATATTTATCAATAAACATAAGATTGCTACAAAAAATCTTCAAACAAAAGACTGATATAAATATAAAAATTGGGTCACATCCCATGATGTTAATTTCAAAATTTTCTTAACAAAAAAGCTTAGTTTATCAACATCTCAAGCTAGACTATGATATCAAGTTTTGCATAACTTCCATAGCAAAATAATAATAGTCTTTTGCATCTTCTAAACTTGCATCTTGACTTGTAACTTCAATCTTCAAAATCTGCAAGTACAATTTTTTTGAAAAGACCATAAGTAACTATTGGTATAGATAAGGAGTAATATGTAAATTTTACACTAAAATTAGTTAAACTGCTTATCGCAAAAAAACTCTAAAATTCAGCGAGAGTATGCATTGTATCAAGAGAAGACAATAGAGGCAATTCCGCAAGGAACTAGTAGTAGCATGATAGAGGTCTGATTTTATATCTACATTCTGATCAATTACAGTTGCTGAAACTTTCTAGGTAAGAAGTGTGAAGGACACATCTAATTGGAAAGAAATTCTATGGACATTAGGAAACACTCAATTTGCTACTGATTAGCATTTGAGACTCTATGAATTAGATAGTAGCATAATTGGATAAACATAGCAAGGTTAATGCTACAGATTAGAAGGAGACTTATCTAACCTTGCCAATTGCAGTTGTTGTGTTCCTAGCAACATCAAGAGCATCAGTCCTTTCACGAATGCTATGGCTCATTCCAGCCATCTCTGCAATACCACCAGCATTGTCGCTGATAGGGCCATAAGCATCTGTTGCGATCCCAGTTGCTATAGTGCTAAGCATTCCCAGAGCAGCGACTGCAATGCCATACATAGCAGCTAAGCTGAAGCTCACATATATAGAAGCAGCAATGGCAAATATGGGAATGATAACAGATTTATATCCAAGAGCCAATCCAAATATTACATTTGTCGTAGCACCAGTCTTGCAAGAATCTGCCACTTCTTGTACTGTACTGTAAGATTTTGCAATAGCAGACATTAAGAACATAGATCAAATACTACATAACTTTCCCCCTCCCCAAAATAAAAAAGAAAAAGAGACAAATAACAGGCATAAACACAATGTTGCTAGATGCTCTTAGATTATAAAAGTACTGAAAAAAGAGTTCAAGTGTTTTCTATCAGAACTTCAAGTCTAAAATTTCAAATCTGAACCAAATTTGTTCATGACTAAAATTTGTTATGGTTTCCTCGTAGTCGTAGAGTTTCCTATCAGAACTTCAACTGTCTATTTAGTAGTGTATCACAAGTCTAAATCGTCTATAAATTTCAAATTTATAGGTCTTAATGTAGAAGGTTGGGAGACAAAAAAGATTGCATTCGATAATGTATCACAAGTCTAAAAGGTCTACAGATTGGATTCACAATGATTGCATTAAATCCTAGAGAACTATCGATTGCATTCACAATGACTTTTATATCCTAAAACTTCCTTGTTAAAGAGAACCATTACGTATAATTAGGAATTGAGTCAGTTATGGTTAAATTATTTCATCTAGAAAGAACCATGATTGATGAAACAATGGTGGACTATGAGTGGAAAATTACGATCATCAATAATGAGATATCACATTGTAGCTAGGGAGTTGTTATCAACAATGAACTAGAAAATTGGGAAGCTGAAATGAGATATTCTTCAATGAGATACCACACTGTAGGGAGTTGTTATCAACAATGAACTGTAAAATGAGGGCCTAAAATGAGATATGATTGCAATAATCATAGAAATGTAAGCCACCATGCAGAAATTCTTCAACTATATGACGATTTAAAGAAAATGGACCTAACACATCTCCACTACTACCATGATGAATGCAGTATAGTACTTCAGAAATAACTATACATGTAGAAAATAAAAAAACAAAGGAAAAACACATGCATGCAACTGTACGTGAAGAATTCTTTTTTATAATACATGCAGATTAATAATCTCTCTAATAGGCTTGGTACTAATATGATGAAACATCTTCAACTTAGCTCAGTTTTCTATATTTCTACTGTTCTTTCATGTATTATTAATTGAAAGGAAATTGAAATTGATACCTGACCACCCAAAACCATCCATTCTATTTGACACAAAGCTACAAAATTGAATCTTAAAGACACAAGCTTAATAGTCTAGTATCTATGCAATTAAAATTTCAATAGTTTTGAAAAAACTTACTTGATTTGACTTCTTTGATGTATTTCTTAAGTTGATTGGTAAATGGAGGAAATGGAGTCTTAACTTTCACATAGGCTAGCTTTAGAACCATAAAGTTCCTGTGTATCGCTCCCTTTCGTTGACTAGAAGACATGATTAAGTTTGTAAGTTCTTGTTCTCGTCCCTTTCTTACGGCACCTGGAGAATGGAAGAAGGTGCTCAGACCACAACTCATCAACAAATAGATAGAAGACAATAAATTGACCTGAAGATAGACATAGTATTTTACTTTCTTCTCTCATACTCGAAATAGCATAATTCAAGAACTTTTTCACCTCATCTAAGTAGGCTTGGTCGACTCGATTTTCAAGAAAAAGTTGCATCCATTGCTTACTAGGTGCCATAACCTTGGAGAATACATAAAATTAGATTAAGAAATTATGAAGGATAAGAAAAATCTTAAGATGAACATAATTTGTGATTCAGTAATTGGATTTCATTTAAAACATACAAAGCAAAAAGTTTATTATACATACAGTGAAATTTCTTAGTTGACATTTGTAAAAAAAAATTAAAGTAGTTTTCTTAGAGGCTATGTTTCATGTCTAAAAACTCTAAATCACATGAACAAACTAATAGGTGTCTCTATCTATTTCAATTAGATCATTCTTTGTTTGGATATATTATTCTCTTAACTCATTACTCATGCTATATCTTCAGTCATCCATTACTTGAAGTATTTGTCAATGTCAAAACAGTTAGAAATAACAATTCAGATGAGATATACTAGTCTGCGATTTCTTCCGATAAAAAAAATAGACTCATATTGCTGCAACACTTAGTTGAATCTTTTTCCTTCTAAAAGCTACTTAAAATCTATTATTTAAAGTTGTTTTTGTTAATTTGTGGATATTCAGTTAAACAAGAATGTAGGAATATATGGTGCAGCTATATATTAGAATGTATCTTACTGAAAAATCTCGAGTTTCCCAAGTTAAAAACCCAAATGAAACAATCATTGTTTCTACCTTCTATGTGCAGTACCATGGGAGGTAATTTGTATCAATTCAATTGCTTTTTACATCTTTCATTAGTTCGAGTTAATTTGATTCTAAAATTAGGATCGATTCTTTAGATTAAGATGCCATGTTACAGAACATATTGAAAAACATGAGAGGGTTGAAAATCTTCACTACAATTTTAGACACACACAATACATTGATATGATCTTTTATATTAGATAACTATTCAATCGTGTGATTGAAATTCCTAATTTATTCTAGTTAGATAGAAATTTGTTAGGAATCAGTGGCACGTTACTACGCACGTGGAAAAGTTTAAACAACTTTAACCACTTTTCCCGCCTTCTCTGTCAGCCTTAAAAGTTGAACAATAGTTCACTTGTTATTCAAGATGGATTTCTCAAGTTTAATACCACTCGCTCTTTCTTCTATCACAACATTATTTTAACTCATTGAGTTGCGCATGCCTCTGTTCAAGAAAAGTTCATTATTCTCTAACTATTTAGGAACACTGAGTTCTCCTACGATTGATCCCCTTCATTTTTGGGATCTTATCACACTACAAACTTAAATCCATTTTAAAATAAATGAGTAGCTTATCTTAGAGAATAACAGTAACCTGAACAAGAAGAAAAACTCTAACAAAAAAGTTACACGAAGCGAACAAAAAACACACCAAATTAGAGAACAAAATAAAAATCAACTCGCGAAAGAGGAGGCATGCCTAAGATTATAGTCGACAGAAAACATAGATTCAGTTTGAAAAGAATGGAAGAACATATGTTGCTGCTATTAGAACTTATGTTTTTGAAAGATCTCGAGTTTTCAAAGTTTCAAACCCAAATGGAACTATCATTGTTTCTACCTTTTATGTGCAACACCATAGGAGGTAATTTGCATCAGTTCTAGTTGATTAGATTGTAAACTACAATTGATTCTTTAGACATACACAATACACTATGATATGATCCATTTATATTAGATAAATTTATAAGTGCAATTGCAATTCCTAATTTTTCATTCGTTAGATAGAAATCTGTTAGGAATTAGTGGCACGTTACTACAAACGTTGATCCGTTTTTAACAACTTCAACCACTTTTTCCGCTTTCTCTGTTAGCCTTAAAAGTGAACAATAGTTCACTTGTTATTCAAGATGGATTTATCAAATGTAATACAACCCACTCTATCTTCTATCAGAACATGATTTTAGCTCATTGAGCTGCGAGTGCCTCTGTTCAAGAAAAGTTCCATGTTCTCTTATTATTTAGGAACACTAAGTTCTTCTACGATTGATCCCCTTCATTTTTGGGATCTTATCACACTACAAACTTAAATCTATTTTGAAATAGACAAGCAGCTTAACTAAGAGAAGAGGAGTAACCTGAACAAGAAGAGTAACTCGAACAAGAAGAGTAACTCAAGGAAATCAAACAACACACCGAATAAGAGAAGAAAATAAAAATCAACTCGCGAAAGAGGAGGCATACCTAAGATTATATTTGTTAGAAAACATATATTCAGTTTGACAAGAATGGAAGAATATATGGTGCTACTATTGGAACTTATCTTCTTGAAAGATCTCGAGTTCTAAAAGTTTCAAACCCAAATGGATCTGCCATTGTTTCTACCTTTTATGTGCAATACCATAGGAGGTAATTTGCATCGGTTCGAGTTAATTAGATTGTAAAATAATATAATTGATTTTTTAGACATACACAATACACTATGATATGATCCATTTATATTAGATAACTTTATAATAGTGCAATTGCAATTCCTAATTTATTCTAGTTAGATAGAAATCTGTTAGGAATTAGTGGCGTGTTACTACGCAAGTGGATAATTTTTAACAACTTCAACCATTTTTCCCGCCTTCTATGTTGTCTTAAAAGTTGAACAATTTTTCACTTGTTATTCAAGATGGATTTCTCAAGTTTAATACAACTCGCTCTATCTTCTATCAGAACATTATTTGTTCTCATTGAGCTGCGAGTGCCTCTGTTCAAGAAAAGTTCACTGTTCTCTTACTATTTAGGAACACTAACTTATCCACAATTGATCCCCTTCATTTTTGGGATCTTATCACATTACAAACTTAAATCTATTTTAAATTACACGAGCAACTTATCTAAGAGAAAAAGAGTAACCTGAACAAGAAGAGTAACTCAAACAAGAAGAGTAACTCAAAGAAAACAAACAACACTCTGAATTAGAGAAGAAAATAAAAATCAACTCGCAAAAGAGGAGCCATACCTAAGATTATAGTAGACAGAAAACATATATTCAGTTTGACATGAATGGAATAATAAATGGTGCTAATCGAGTTTTCCATGTTTCAAACCCAAATGGAACTATAATTGTTTCTGCCTTTGATGTGCAACACCATAGGAGGTAATTTGCATCAGTTCGAGCTAATTAGATTGTAAAATATAATTGATTCTTTAGATATACTCAATACACTATGATATGATTCATTTATATTAGATAACTTTATAATAGTGCAATTGCAATTCCTAATTTTTTTAGTTAGATAGAAATCTGTTAGGAACTAGTGGCATGCGACTACGCACATGGATCTGTTGAACAACTGCAACTATTTTCTTTCACTGCCAGTCTAAAAATCGGAACAATACTTCACTTGTAATTCATAATGGATTTCTCAAGTTTAATAAAACTCTCTATATCGTCTCTCAAACACTATTTTAGTTCATTTAGCTGCGATTTCTACTGTTCAAGAACTGTTAGGAACACTCTATTCTCTTAGGATTGATCCCTTTCATATTTTGGATCTTATCACAGCACAAACTTTAATATACT
>JAJOOI010019621.1:0-10926 GCA_029582585.1 Solanum bukasovii
TGCTGCGTTATGAGATTGTGGGGAACACGTATACCCTGGTTATTTCTCTTATCTTGATAACAACCAAAGTTGAGTTTGATTTCTGATTACTTAGTAAGATTTTACTATTTGTTTTACATAAGCACAATCCCCCCTTTAATTACCTGTTTCTGGAAATAATTTGACTAATTGAATATAATTGTTGGTTAAAGTAAAGTCTAAACCATTTTCCTCGTGGGATCGATTCCAACCTACAAGTTGGGTTCTTTACTTGATAACGATCGTTTATAATTCTATAAGGAGGTGTAATTTGAGCGTATCATTGTCTAAAAACTTACAATTAACACAAGGATCAATAAACGAGGCATAATTACCCGGATTATAATCAACATTATCAACCTTAGGCCAAACCCTTGATCCTCATACCCATATTAGGGTTTCTTCCACCATAAATCACATATCAAAACCCTCCCCCATCGATAATTACCCAAGAAACTACGTTTTACGGATCAAAAAATCGATTCAAGGAGTTAAAACCTTATCTTTAGCCTCAAGAATGGTGAAAAATGGTTAAGAACTCGTCTGGGGTCGTTCCTTAGCTCTCAAAGTTGAAAAGTGCGGAATAAAGACGTTTTGGGGTTTATTTACAACCTTAAGTCGCGTCGGACCCGCCACAGCGGTCCTCACACCGCTACAGCGGTCCCGCCCTGCAAAAATCCCGCCTCAGCGGCTTGTACGGAACCAGTGAGCTATTTTAATAATTCCAAGACCTTTATTTCACAACACACCTTTAACCAACGACGCTTAGAAAATACCGTTCACGCTAAGATCGATTCTGGGAGTTCTACTCACTCGAATTCAATTCCGTAAAGTCGTACAGATTCCTCAACGACTTATCTAACCACTCATGTAATCAAAATCATAAATAAGTCACCCGATTGTTACTAGATTTCCCTACACCTTAACGACTCTGATTTTGTCTAAATCTGGACTAGGTTGGGAAATCCAAAGTTACTACTCAAAAGTTTTCTGGCCCCAATTATTTCCCCATTGGCTTTTCTATAACGACTGGAACCGGTCGTTACAATAGATACCAATTTACCCCTCACTCGTCCCCGAGTGACAAACTAGGAAAAAAGGGCTAAAGCAAGAATAGAGTAGTATCTGAATCGTCGAATAACAGGGATACTTGTCCCACATACTTTTTTTGTCGACTCTGGGCTGCTAGAAGCTTAGATTGGATACTTCTCACCTTACCTTGAGCATCTTTCGCCAAATCAACTCTCAAAGGTTTCACATTTTCAACCTCAAACCAACCAATTGAACACCTACATATCCTCCCACACAATGCCTCAATGAAGTCATCTCAATACTCAAGTGATAAATATTGTTGTATGTAAACTTAACTAACAACAAGCAAACGATTCCCAACAACCACCAAAGTTGATCATACACACATCTACAATATGTTATCAAGGACCTTGACACAATCATCCGGACGAATCCTTTAGCACTTAAGCATGATAAAATTCCAAGATCAAAACTCGCCACAATTAGAGGTAAACCTAAACCAACCAACACACGCTCATGATACTCAAACAATCATAATTCTTAACAACATCTCCATCCCACAACATTAATTCCCATGAGCTTAAGTTACAAAAATTTCAATCTTTAGACATCAGATACTCCTTGAGGGATATGTTCAAGCATACAACCCCTCTAGCAACCTCTTAAGAAAAGTAGAATTGGATTGAATGATCCCCACATTCAACCACACATAATCGATACATAACCTCGACGACAAGATGAAATATTAGATTGTCGGACAACCATAAATAAGTAGGGTAGCTCTTCTATAAATTCTCATAAGCAAGGTGGTGCATGTAGAACCACTAAAATACTTTAACAACTCCAAGACAACACCAATTATGTCATTCGAAATAACCAAATCTTCCCAATATTACCACTCAACCAAGAGAACATCGCAGGATCGGTACACCCGGTCCACCACTAGGGATCCACCCACAAAATTAAAAACTCACAACCATCATGAACACTCTGACCATTTATCTCACTCGAAACCAACTTTTATATGAAAACCTTTCTTAGGTACTTTAACAATCAAAAGTAATAAACTTTACGACTCAAATTAAGTGTAAGTCCTTTCACATGCTCAATACCGGATACAATTGATCATTTCTCACCTTGCCAATTCATACCTTGAAAAAATACGTCACCACGAATGTAGACTTACAATGAAAAATCTGATTTGTAATTTTCCATTGTATAACACAATCCCTTTCTCTATCAACATTAGCTTGTACCCATCTGATGGACCAATGACACTATTACCATTGCAACAGCAAAACAATGAAATCACGCGTCTCTGAACCGAATTATCTACCCCTCTTAAGATATCTCTTTAGCCTTTGCAATCAAATAAAATATTCCTGCTCTCGCCTCTCTCTAAAGATTGTACTACATCCCACTATTTTTCTTCACTATGACTCTACCTCTTTAATTTCTATTCGAATGGTGTCCTACCATCTCTTAAAGCTTTCCATACACCCACATTACTCACCAAATATTAGAAAACTACAACCTTAGATACTCGTAAGTCGTAATTACTATACAAAAATTTGTTTAACCAACAATTTTATTATATAGTTGCATCCCGTCACAATCCATCACGAACTCTTATTACCATTATGCTCAATCAACCTTGACTATCACTACGAAGCCAACATTTCATCAACACGACACCTCAAACTCAGGTAAAATCATCAAATTCAAAGGACTAACCCAATCTTGGTACGCACTTTCTTACTAAAATCTTCAATTTCCTTCACCCAAGTATACTCAATGGAACTTTCTTTATCCTTAAGCTTGTCATTCCGGTATTAATCCACTCCCTTATGGATTAAGAAAAAATCACCAGTCCTCATACTACCCTCTTTCTTCTTAACAAACAAGATAGGAGCACCCCACGGGGAAGCATTAGGACAGATGAAACATTTATCAAGAAGCCTTTGGATTTGAGCTTTAAGCTCTCTCAATTATGACACCATACGAATAGACTCAATAAGGGAGATTCAACCTCAACACCCCGAACATGAACCAAATAAGCCAAACAACCCTACCCTACCAGTTTCCTATCCCGAATGGAGGATATGATCTTAGTTAGCATTGGCTTGTACATCACTTCCCACTCTAATCTTTCCCTACCGGAGATCTCTAGAGTTACCGACTTAGTATTACAATTAAGCCCGGTAAAATAGGGGGGACAACCAAGTCATGCCTAAGATTATATCAAGTCAGTCATATCTAGCATAACCAAATCAACACAAGTCTGAAAATCCCTAAACACAACAGGACAAATACGATAAACAAGGGTGACTATGACTGATTCAACTGGGCTAGAAACATGGATGGAGGCATCAAGTATATCACAAACCACATCAAATCTCAAGGCAAACTGAACGGGCACATAAGAATTAGTAGAACCCGGATCAAACAACACATTAGTCATCTGGTCACAAACAAGCACAGTACCTGTGACTACTGCATTAGACATCTCATCATCGGTATTGCCCGGAAAGGCGTAAAACTGAGCCCTGTCATCTTGACGGGCAACCTTCTCGCCTCGCTGCACTACTCATCTACCTGCATTACCATTTCCCCGGCCTCAACGGCCTCGCTGATTTCCTCCTCATATGCCTAGGTTCTCCACAATCTTAACACATTTTATAACTTATATTCGATTGTTGAACACTGAATTAGATCACGGGGGTTAGTTCGGGTACGATTCGGAGTCCATAATTATTACTAGGGGAAAACAGGAGTGACAGGGCTGAGATTTTTTCTTGCCTTGTCCCGCTCGGGCGGGAGAAATCCCGCACTGGCGGTCTCGCACTGGCGAGATTATCCCGCCCCAGCGGCTCCGACGAAAACAGAACCCCTGCCAACAATTTTTGGGGTTCCTCTCTTTTCTATATTTCCCCTAGATTTTCCGGCTTTAACTAGGCATTTAAGAAAATTCCTTTAAATAGGACAATCATTGTCTACCCCTGGTCAACCCAACGAAGTACGCACTTTAGAATCCTTTTACATCGTTTCAACACTACCACACACATATCCCCAAGATACACCCAGACTCTCACACGGTTATCAGTTTGGTCGCAATGCACGTCCAGATTTCTCGCTTACGAACCACATCGTAATTTATCTAGACCCTTGCACCTAATCTCATGATGACTTTCTTTTCACAACAAGTTCCACGACACTCAAGCGGTTACAACTGGCACAATTTCAACATTTAGGCCAGCACATTGCACATATCAACATTCAGACAAGCAATACTAGGCACATAATCATATCAAAGCATTCAAGTAATACACCCTTCACATTCATAGTTAATTTCAGACAACTAGAAGCACACATTCACCGTTCCAAGTTACAACTCGTAGACAAGTCCAATTTCTTTAATTAGTTAGTTCCATAAACGACTATCAGCCATGCCTTATACGGCCCCTAAGGCCAGATACCAATTGAAACATTCTCAGTTCCAATTAACTTGCTTGTGTCCCTTCAGCCGAGACTACGGCGTCTAGTTCACTTTGTTGAGATACCAATTGGAATTGGGAGATACCAATTGGACTCAACTTATACCACAAGCAACAATAGTAGCTAGCGAGCCCTACAAAACTGTTAATTTCAATCACAGAACTTGGTCGAGCCCAATTCTTAAGCGCCTCAATCTTTAGCTGATGGTAACTAGACCTTAAATCACTTAAAGAAAACGGATGCACCTTGCAACTGATCAAAAAGATCATTTATCAGAGGCAGTGGATACTTGTTCCGAATGGCGACCCTATTCAACTGTCAATAGTCTATACACATCCTCTCTTGCTAGTGATGGTGTTACCACTTGTGTTTCTCTAGTTCGGACCATAGAGTGAAGCAGGAAAGATACCAATTTGTATCACCCAGATACCAATTGGATTCAAGTCATAGCATGAATGAGCAGAAAGAAGTGAGTTTTTCCTAAAGTCCTATAGACTCTCGAAGAAAAGTACGGACGTCATCGTACCGTTCCACAAGACTCTACTAGACTCATCTTGGTACAATGAGATCAACGAACCTAGGGCTCTGATACCAACTTTTTCACGACCCAGACCGTCGTGATTGATACCCACACTAACCCTCCGGTGGGAGAACCACTACTACAACCCAAACCAAGAAACTAAACCAAAAACTAAGCATTTAAAGATATGAAAGCATGTTTAAATGACTATAAAAATGGAGTTCCCATAAACTCCAAGGTTTAAACAAATAACTTAACCAAACTAATGCAGAAGAATAACCCCTAGAACCTGAAAGTCATTGTACCAAAACTCTACTAACGACAAGTCTAAGAACAAGGGGTACAACCCCCAAACTAAACAAATAGCCTGAGTCCGAAAAGAATGGACTTAAACAAGAGAGATCCATGGCAGCCTGAAAGAACTGGCTCACTCTTGAATCCGGTCACACTCAATAGTCACCTAGCTGAGGTCTATCAATAGCCACGTGAATGCCCTGTACTCAACAAAGAAAGAGCAAGTGCAGTATCAGTATACAACCACAATGTACTGGTAGGATCAGTCTTCCAATATCAATCATCATTAGATATGAACGTAATCATCACAAGTAGATACATAACACAATTCAATGGTTCTCTCATGAAACCCAATTTAATGGTCCTCTCATGGAACCCAATTCAATGGTCCTCTCATGGAACCCACACCCAAACTGTTAGCATATCGGAACGTGGTACCCGATCCAATGTTTATGTCGGAACGTGGCAACCGATCCCATATTTATGCCGGAACGTGGCAACCAATTCCATGTTTATATCGGAACGTGGAAACCAATCACATGTTTATGCCGGAACGTGGAAACCGATCCCATGTTTATGCCCTAACGTGGCAACCGATCCCATGTATATGTCGGAACGTGGCAACCGATCCATTCAACAACCACAATCACAATCACAATGTTTATTCTCACAATCATACAACAAGAGGTGATTCATGGCATATAATTATTCAATTATCCTCATTTACGATTAGGGTGATCAATAATGCAACATTCGCATACATACATGCATTATAATGAGCAATTACAAACATATATCCCACCAACCTAAAATCACAACCATCACATACCTCGAATCCAAGCTTGAATCCCCTAAGGCACTTGAATCTTCCCTTTCCGGATTCTTCCCGCTTGTTCGTGGTCTAAAAACATATAATTATCGCAAGGATCAATAAACGAGGCCTAATTACCCGGATTATAATCAACATTATCAACCCTAGGCCAAACCCTTGATCCCCCATACCCATATTAGGGTTTCTTCCATCATAAATCACAGATCAAAACCCTCCCCTATCAATAATTACCCAAGAAACTATGTTCTATGGATCGAAAAATGGATTCGGGGAGTTAAAACCTTACCTTTAGCCTCAAGAATGGTGAAAAACGGTCAAGAACTCGTCTGGGGTCGTTCCTTAGCTCTCAAAGTTGAAAAGTGCAGAATAAAGATGTTTTGGGGTTTATTTATGACTTTAAGTCGCGTCGGACCCGCCACAACGGTCCTCACCCCGCTACAGCTGCCCTGCCCTGGCAGCAGAAATCCCGCCCCAGCAGCTTGCACGGAACCAGTGAGCTATTTTAATAATTCCAAGACCCTGATTTCACAAAACACCTTTAACCAACGACGCTTAGAAAATATTGTTCACGCTAAGATCGATTACGGGAGTTCTACTCACCCGAATTCAATTCTCTAAAGTCGTACAGATTTCTTAACGACTTATCTAACCACTCATGTAATCAAAATCATAAATAAGTCACTCAATTATTACCATATTTCCCTACACCATAACGACTCTGATTTCGTCCAAATCTGGACTAGGTTGGGAAATCCAAAGTTACTACTCAAAAGTTTTCTAGCCCCAATTCTTTCCCCATTGGCTTTTCTATAACGACTGGAACAGATCGTTACAATTTGTGTACTTTTTTCAAAATTTAAATCAATTTTATTGTGGATCATTCTCACGAATACCCTTATTTGGGGTGGTTTAATTCTTGTTTCTCAATATTTTAAGTGAAAAGAGTCGTTGGTAAAACTTTTCCTAATATTAAATTATAGGAAGTTCTATGGATAGTTTATCTTAATGGATAATAGAAATTTTTTACCATGGTACAATATTTATTTATTTTTCTATGTAAAATGAATATATAGTTAATATGTATTGTTTTATTATTTGTATTAATTTAATGAAAAGATTGCATATAGTTTCTAATTATGCAATTTTCTGCATTATAATTATGCATTTGTTATTGTCAATTTTTTCCCAGATTTTAATTAACTTCAATTAATTTACTTTTCTGATCACCAATAAGTTATATGATCAAAACATGATTAGTGTATTAATTTGTGTTTTACGATTCTTATTAGAGACAAAAGAATAATAATATTAAGTGTTAATTGATAACTTGGAAAATAAAATAGGTAATATACTATATATAATAATTAAATTTTTATTTGATTAATCTTAAAGAGAAAAACATTCTATTGTAAAATAGATTCAAAGAATACTTTTTTCTTTCCATTTTAATTAGAAGGATTTTAAAATTATATTTGAAGAATTATTATGAGCATTCTTAGTTTACTTTATTACTTCATATGTACATTATATATATATATATACGTATATATATATATATGTATACGTATATATATACATATGTATACGTATATTATACATACGTATACATGTATTATACATACGTATACATATACATATGCATATGTATACGTATGTATATATATATATATATATACATATACATATATACATATATGTATATCGTGTGTGTGTGTGTGTATGCAAACACAATATTTATTATGATTCAAAAAATAATAGTTAAATATTACATTAACAAAATATTAGAAAAAATGACATTCTTTGATAAATGTTAAGATATTTAAATTATAAATAAATATTTTATGTTTGATAAAAATAAAGTGGAACTGTGCGGACTACATATAAATTATAATAATAAAAATAATTGTTAGAAAAAAATGAAGTCGTATTTTTTTTTATTTCAACAACACATATTTATGAAGTTGTTTTGCACTTTAATCAAACAAAATTTTACAATAATCTTATCAATTCTTGATAAACAAGCAAGAAGAACAAAAATTAAAAATTTAAAGAAAATAATTTGGATAATTAATAAGTTGGAGAATGAGAAATACTTGATTTGTTTTTTACGAAAAAAATATGGACCACAGTTTCTGAAAATAAAGTGTATTTAAAAGGGTCTGAATGAGAATAAGGCCTCATTTGTTTCCATTAAGATTAAGACATCTGAATCTGAATAAGCATCAAAATACTAAGATGTGCATTAAGATCTAGATGTCTAGATCTGAATACACATCTGAATATTACGATGTGGTCTCTAAATTTGAACACTGAATATTAAGATGTAGTCTCTAGATCTGAACACTTAATGAATAAGATTGTCTGTTTTCAATATCTTAATGTGCATATGAAATTAAACATTAGAAACATTTCATTTCAACAAGAAAGTATTACTTTTCAATAAATAAAAAAATATTTAAATTTATATTTGATTAAAAATCATATGATATGCAAATAAAAGTTATATATCGATATAAAAGTTATTGTAACGTGATTTCTTCTAAGAATTCTACATGAACATATTTTTATAAGAAATATATCATGAAAAAATAAATATTTCATAGGCATAATATGATATCAAAAAATTCAATAAGTATGATAGATACTAGTCGAAAGATAATAAAGAAGGTTTCACATCATCAATACCTAACATATATTCTAGCTAATCAGAAAAATTAAAGAATTTCTATTTTTTTTAATGATCTTAAATCAATTGTCTAACTTGTGTACCTCTAGCGTCATCATGCTTTTCGGTAGCTGTCATCTTCACAAAATATACTAACAGTTCTATTGTATAATGGTTCTTCTTATCCAAGTCCATCTAATTTTTTTATTTGCATTCTTTAAAGCTAGGTACACAATTTTTTTAATCAATAACACCAAGCAGTATTCATCTTCTCATCAATTTCTTCCTCAAAACTTTTATTTCAACCAAAATAGAAGATTGGGATGAAGAATTATTAGGAGCTCCATCATTTTTGTCACCTAGCTACTAGATATAGGTATAACTTGGACTCCAATCATGAACTTTTGTTCCAGTACAACCTTCAAACAAAAGTTGTACTCAAATTTGTAAAGGGTATTGGTGAAGTCTTTGGCCTAAACAAATTAAATTTTCATAAGAGACCTCAGATATGTACATATATAGTAGTTGTTTTTAATCATGACTACTATTTTTTTACTCAAAAATATTGAGTTCTTGATAAACATCAATACACTCAAAAATATTATTTACAACAAAAGTTCTTGACAAAAATCAATACAACCTAAAAAAATTGTTAATATAAGAAAATATTTGTAAAGGTTATGAAAACTTACTAGTTCAAAAGGAAAAAAACGGTGTTTGGTTGAGAAAAGAGAGGAAGAAAGTTTGTAGGGAGACAGAGCAAGTCGCGCAATGAGAGAGAGAGAAGACGTGATATTTTTCTAGTGTATTAAATAAGTTTGAATGTTGTTAAAACTCTCCTACAGATCTGATTCGTTCAGTTCTTTTCAAATCCATTCAGAGGGTTTTTAAAAAAAAAAAAAAAATGGACTTAATGGGCTGAATCGAATGATTAAGATTCAGACCTAAAAATCAAACGCACTTAATAGGCTGAATCTGAGTGATTGAGATTCAGACCTCCATTAAGTGCAAAGAAATGGGGCCTAAGACTCTATCACATATCTGATTCATTCAAACCCATTAAGAGATTTTTAAGTAAAAAAAACAAATGCATTTTATGGGCTAATGTCCGAACAATTCAGATTAATACCTCCATTAAGTGCAAACAAATGAGGTCTTAGGCCTCATGATTTCTTTGCCTTTAATGAAGATCTTAATCTTAATTATTCAGATATGAATCATTCAGTTTGTTTGTTTTCAAGCTCTGAAGCTTATTCATTCAGATCAAATTCATTAAGTGTGTTTTTTATTTTTTTTATTTTGCAATCACTTAATGAGTCTGAATGTTTAAGGTCTATAAGAGTCTTAATATCATCAAAATGTCTATTTAAAACATTCTTCAAAAATGATCTCCATCTACTTTTAGCCACCACCGTTTCAACCACAAATATCGCCTCCGGCCACCGTCAATCACCACCACCTACGATTCACAACTATCATCCTCAGTCCAACCATCACTACCTTCAATCATCAAAATCAAATTCACATCACCATTAGCCATTAGTTACAATCATCACCACCAATCCGTAATTGTCAGTCATAGATGATGTCCTAAAAGTTGGAGAAAATTTTAAGTCTCAGATGACTTTTTACAAGTCAATAGGATGGCTCGTGGATGGGTGTACGGACCGTAGTTGGGTTTTGTGGTGGTGAACTTCAAAAAGTGAAGATGTCAATGGATTGGGTTATACGGATGAGTTGTATGGATCGTAAAGGGGAAGACAACCCTTGGTTGGGTCTCATGGACTCCAGTTTCAGAACCCAATGATTGTAGTACCTTGGGTTTACGAATGGCAGTGTACGAGTCGTACTATGGACCACGACTCATGGTTGGCCGATCGTGGTTCTTCACCAGAGAAATGGGTTTTCAGGAGTTGGATTCACGGACGACTAGTACGGTCTATAGAAAGGAATACGGACCATAGAGTGTGTCCGTAGAAGAGGATTCAACAGTTGTAGTAGGGGTTAATTGGGTATTTTCCTATCCTTTTAATTGGTAAACTAAGTCGTTTCTAGCCTATTCCTCATACC
>JAJOOI010019623.1:0-17392 GCA_029582585.1 Solanum bukasovii
CCCCCCCCCCCCCCCCCCCCCCCCCCCCCCCCCCCCCCCCAAAGAGTCGTTGGTGAGGCCCAAAACCCATTGCCCAAAGGCTATAATTTAAAATTTAAGATTAAAAAAAAAAAACTGATCGAACCGGGACTAAACGGACCGGGACGGACCGATAAATCCCGATTTTCATCCCGTTACCCCTCTCGGACCGGCACAATACCGGATCGAACCGGCACTATCCGGAACCGGTACCGATACCTCCCGGTTCCGTTGCCAGCCTTATCAAGCTTATCGCCAAATGTCTCTTCTATTACGAAGACCGCCCGGTGGTGAAGCTTATCCAGGCATTATGCTAAGTAAATATCTATGGTTGTAATGAAATTTACATATATGCCCAACCTTTTCTGGTCAAAATCTTCACTACATAATGATACAAAGAAATGTTTTCCCAAAATGTTCAAAACTCAAGTCAATAATCACAGAGGGCATAGTGTACAAATAAATAAGTCACATTGGGTATGACACATAGGCAGATTAGCACAAAAGGGAGCGCATAATATATGGGCATTAAGCTATAGAAATATATGGTGTACACACACATATGGTTCATAGGGTAGTGTGTGAGCGAATGATCTATAAGGAATGTAGGAAATGGACTAAATGAGCACATGATGCATGAGTACTAAAGCTACAAAATATATAATACGTAAGCAAGTAGACTATATGAAATATGAACTACAGAACACAAATCACATTGATCAAGTGCGTTATATCGCATGGATTGGTGACCTAGCATGTCAATAAGTATACTTATAAAATATGGCCAAGTGAACACATGACAAATGGCTAGAACAGTTAGAAGGCCTGTAATGTTTAAGCAAGTAGCCTACGATGCATGTAATATACATAGAAATGGTTTATGATGCATATGGCATGTAAACAAGTGATATGCGAGTCATATAACCCATGAGCACTAATTTTGCTCATAGCATATGATCAATTAGCATGCAGTACCCACACAATATGGACAAGTGCCATGTGGAAAGTAACCATTGCAATAAATAACATGTAAGGAAAAGGTCCTATGAAAACATATAACAATAAACAAG
Organism: Solanum bukasovii; assembly: GCA_029582585.1. NCBI lineage: Eukaryota > Viridiplantae > Streptophyta > Magnoliopsida > Solanales > Solanaceae > Solanum > Solanum bukasovii. Next base: position 1,089 of record JAJOOI010019623.1, read on the forward strand.
GGTGCTCTGAAGCGGATAACACTTACATGCAAGCATTCTATGACATTAGGTAACCTGTGAGAAGGTAATCCACAAAGGGCAAATGACATACAAATAGTTATAGAACATGCAGAATGTATAATTATATAACGAACCGTCTTTGGAAACTACGAGATATCCTATAGAACCACTCTACCATAATAAGGAAAAACACACTGTCTTAAGCGTTAAGTCACAGGTGGGATAGTTCTGCTCATTTCCTTACTCACCTAAACACATACAATTGATTTCCCCATCTACTCTCTTCAATATCCTAAGAATTCTTATAAGTGTTCTGCTATTGGGATTTGGCTTCCGTCTAAGTCAATATAAATACTACAGTCAAGATAGAAAAATAAAATCCTCAACAGTTCATCTTTTAGAGTAGGAGGCCGAGGTCAATTTTGCCTTCATTACTAGCTTGTGTTATATCACGCTCAATGTCTGGGGCCCTTTGAATGTTGAAATTGAAAATAAATAGTGAAGCTTGAACACACCATAAAACATGAACTCTAATACCATGTAAATGTCAGGTACCTATAAAGTTATATCATGATTCATAACGTCTTAGAGTTAGACCCAAGGCTTAACTGGATAGGTCTGGCCATACTAATAGATTGTTTTTTTCAAAACAAATGAGGGTGCTCCGATTCTTTTCCCATGCAAGATAGTAAATAATAACAACTAGCATATGATAAATTTTTCCTCTCCCTTAACTGGACTATGACTGACGAATTACTGCAGGCATATATTAAATGAACTATGTAGTAGCTCTATTCAAATTGATGGAAGTCTATACATGTGAATAATGCTCTACTTCTCTTTTGTACTAATGATGTAGATGAACTAGGTCCATGTATCTTCTATTTAGGTAACCTTTCTATTCCCCTTTTTTTTCTTGTTGTTTACAGGACCAAATATCAAGACTTGAATCAATACAAAAATGGCTTCTCTGTCTAACAAAGGTTCACAAAGTTGTTCCCGGTGCGCCATTATAACTCGTTAGGATTGAAGAGTTGATACCTTTTTATTGCGTCATACACTTAGCAACCTCTCTTTCATAATCACCTATCTCACTCCTCTATAGCATCCTCATATCACCCCTACTCCTACGTTTAGGGAATTTGACATATCCCATCTCTTTCTAACGAGAAGCTCTACACACATATTCAGCCCCTGTAATTCAAGCTTCATTCTCACATGCTTCCTATCTAACAAGTACCTTTTAATCAAAACTAGTAGCTTCATGTACTCTAATCCCACTATGTACAACCTGACTAATCACAACTTAGGTCTAGCCAATCATTTTTTTTCCTTTTGTTAACCTTTCCCTTTAGTCGCATACTAATCCTCCATATCCAAAACATAGATCATAATAGGGACTACCATACATATATCATTTGCAGAAATTGGCTCACTTAACCCTAAGTTTTATAACCATGAAAAGAATACAAATGTTATTAGTACTTATTCAAGGTTGTTGGCACATAGCGTATAAAAGCCAAATATTAACATATTTGGGATGATATATGGTGAGAATTTGGGCCTTGTCAGCCAATTAGGGGTATCTATAGTAACTCTATTGCACTGATACATCCACCTATAAAATTGTGCCAATGCCTTCTTCCGGAAAAAAAATGGGTTCAACAACATCAATTTCGAGAACATATGTAATGCTGAGAAATCTATGTATGTCATAGACTTCTTAACAAGTGTCCTCTATAGGAATAGATCCTATAAATATGGAGGAAATATAGAACCCAAGAGTTGAATACATCCTCCTAAGAAGATGTGCTTAGAAATGCTACAACTCATATATGTAACTAGGTAACCCATCATTTTTAAGCATATGGATAACCATACTATATTTTTCTCAATTGAACCAATGTGATACAAATGGTAAAAATGCAACTTAAAATGCATATAACATTAAAATAAATGTTTTTAAGGTCAAAACGTTCGGATACGACGCCCCGAGGGCCACCTTAAGGGTCCCCGAGGAGGACCCCAACCTTGGCCAAGCAAGCTGCCAAGGCAGCTTGAAGCTGTGCTTGGAGGGAGCATGTCCGTGTCGTGGACTAGCTCCACCAAGGACCAAATGTTTGGTCCGCGTCGCGGACTTTACTGTCCCGGATTTAATTTATGAAAACTTGTGGGAACACCTACGCGTCGCGAACTTTGTTTCGCGATGAAATCTACGAAAATAAAACTCAAGTTTGACTTATTTAAAAGGTCCAACTAAGTGAGGGGTACTTTGGGTACTTTGGGGAATTATTATAAACGGTTATTCTACCTATTTTAGGGTAATTAAGTTTGTTAAAATCCCAAAACCTAAAATTAGACCCCATTTTTCAAATTGACCCTTCCTTCTCAAAATAGATTCTCTCATATTAGTTGATCCCGGATGGATGGAATATCTTGAATAATGTGCTTATGTCATTATCCTCCTTCTTAGCCCATTAACATTAGGTACACACAATCTGTTTTGACAACAAAGTACTCCATCTTGTGTAAGCTCAAATTCCTTTGTCGTACCTTGATTTATCTTCTCGTTAAGTCGTTGTAGAGTAGGATCTTTGAACTGCTTCTCTTTCACCTCAACTACTAATGAAGATTCTGCCGCATTATGCACTACAAGCCCTTCTTTTGGGGTTTCAAGAAGACGAACTCCCAAACTAGCTAGTTGACGTAGATCCTTCGTCATCCCTTCTTTTTCCACGGTTTGGTCATTAATATTTGATATTGTCTTGTGACTGAGAGCATCGGCTACTACATTTGCTTTCCCTGGATGGTATAGTATATCGACGTCATAATCTTTTATTATCTCTAACCATCTTCGCTGCCTCAAATTCAGATCCATCTGCTTGAAGATGTATTGCAAACTTTTATGGTCTGTATATATGTCAACGTGAACCCCACATAAATAGTGGTGCCATATCTTTAAAGCAAATACAACCGCTGCTAGTTCAAGATCACGTGTTGGGTAGTTTCTCTCATGTGGCCGCAGTTGTCTTGAGGCATAAGCTATTACTCTACCATACTGCGTGAGTACACATCCTAAACCAACCCCTGAAGCATCACAATATACTGCATACGGCTGTGCCTTCCGAAAGTACTAATACAGGTGCGGAAGTTAGCCTACTTTTCAACTCTTGTAATTTTCTTTCACATGCATCATTCCACTGAAACTTAGCTGCCTTGTGTGTTAGCTTAGTTAAAGGTGCAGAAATAGAATAAAATCCTTTAACGAACCTTCTATAATAACCCTTATTCCTTCATCACTGTGGGTGTTGTTAGTCTTGGCCAATCTTTCACCGCCTCTATCTTCTGTGAATCAACCCTTATTCCTTCATCAGATACAATATGACCCAAGAACGCCATTGATTTTAACCAAAATTCACATTTGGAGAACTTGGCATACAACTGCCAATCACGAAGCACTTGTAATACCTGTCGTAAGAAGCCAACCAATCCATACCCATTATAACATCAAATTCAACCATTTCGAGTTCAATTAGGTCAGCCAATGTATCACGATAAAAAACAGTTACTATGCAGTTACGATAGACCCTTGTTGCTATAATAGACTCACCGGTTGGTGTAGACACTTCAAATGGTTTATTCAATAATGTTGGTGTTCTTTTAAGCTTCCCAGCAACTAGTGGAGTGATATACGATAGTGTGGAACCAGGATCAATTAACGCATATACATTATGTGAAAAGATGAACAATGTACCTGTTACTACGTCAGGTGAAGCCTCCAAGTTCTGTCGACTCCCTAGAGCATATGTGCGATTTTGGACTCTGCTAAAACTAGCTGCTCCTCTAACAACTCTACCATGACCTATAGGAACCTGTAGACCTCTACCTAAATGAGGCACCGATGATGACGATGCAACAGTTGATCCAGTAGGTTGTGCTATATCACCTATGCGCCTTTTAGGGCAATCTCTCATTAGGTGCCCTAGCATACCACACCAATAACAGGCATCTGTCCCAATACGACATATACATAGATGAATCCTCCCACATTGTTTACAAGGCTGCCTAGGAGGCATTGATTGGCTTGTACACCTATCAGATTGTGCCACTACCTTCTTCCGGGAAAAAAAACTGGTTCAACAACATCAATATCGAGAAAATGTGTAATGCTGAAAATTCTATGTATATCAGACTAAGAACAAGTGTCCTCTATAGGAATAGATCCTATTAATATGGAGGAAATATAGAACCCAAGAAGATGTGCTTAGAAATGCTACAACTCATATATGTAACTAGGTAACCCATTATTTTTAAGCATATGGATGGATAACCATACTATATTTTCTCAATTGATCAAAGGTGATACAAATGGTAAAAATGCAACTTAAAATGCATATAACATAAAATACTTTACATACCTTGTGGAGTGGGACAATCAAATAAAATGAGCACAATGTAGTCTAAATTTTGATAACTTCAGATCCTTTTCTGTAGATTGCATGTTGATAGTTTAGCTACCATTAACCTTAACCATCGTAAGCATAATAGGAATTGCATGATCAGGTGAAAGTGGAAATTGACTTCTTAACTTCGCTCTATCACACAATCTGGATTAGGAAGGAGGGTAACTTTTGCTAAATGTCCAAGCATCCCCATAATTATAAATGTGGCGCGCAACATATTCATAAGTCCTAAGGCTCTACTAGACATGGCTTTGTAGACTCCCTAGGACGAACTGCTTTGATACCACTTTTGTCACACCCCAACCCTAGGTGAGGTGGACAAGTACCATATTAACACATGTTTTACAAGTCACCTATGATAAGAAAGTAAACTAGTACTATGCAGATATATTTACTAATGAGAAGCTTCATATACAACACATGTTGACTAGCTGAACCGATACATGTGACAAGTGAAACTTTAAATTCAGATAATAGTTATACATTGTCTACAAAGCCTCTACTTTAATCCATGACTGTACCACTATGAAATACGCATAGTAAAGACCCGGCAAAGCCGCGAATCAACCTGGATCTCACCAACAACCGATGAGTATCATGTGCTTCTAGTGGGGAGATCTACTAGTTGAGTACTTGTACCTGCATCATGAAATGCAGCGTTCCCAATAAGGGATGTCAATACGAAAGAATGTAATGAATATGTAAGGCATAATACAACCATATGTAAAATGATAGCTCAAATGAAACCAAATACCAATAGATAAAGATTAGAGACCACCTTTTCTTATACTTGTGGAATCGTGTATGTTAGTTACATTCTTTTCTTTACTGTTCTTTGCATTATAATATTTACAATACAAATGACCAGCTGATCAGCGGTAGAAGAGGATTACCCATGCTAGACATTTTAACTACTGGCATGCTGTCCTCATAATTCCACAAATTGGGATCGGCCCATTTAGGCTTTCACCCCTGAGCTGCCACCGTCTTATTCCAATTGGGATCGGCCCATGCTAGGCTTTCGCTCATGAGCTGCCACCCTTCTATACCAATTGGGATCGACCCATTTTAGGCATTTGCCCCTGGGCTGCCACCCATAATTATACAGATTGCTTCACTTAGATTTTTTAATCTTTGAGATTGTTGTTTTGATGTTCTTAACTCTTTTGAGATTGTTCTTTTGATGATCATAACTCTTTTGAGATTGTTCTTTTGGTGGTCATAATCATTGTTGAGATTTGGAACTATGGACCAGTAGTAGAAGACATATGAATATGGACTTACGATAATAATAATGACCTGGAAGCAAATGTGACATGAACGTGTAATACTTTTATATGACTCAGTAAGCATTTTGACATCTCAAATTGAAGCACATATCAAGTAAACACATTTAACATTCAGCCAAGAGATTTGAACTCTCTATGATAGCCAAATACTCACTAACTTATATCAAATACAAGATATACACGAACGTGGAACCAAGAGAGAACGTGGGCAGATTCAACTTTAGGACGGATACATATTCCAAGTAAGTATATATAAAATGTATAATAGAGCAAGTAGGGATCTTATGAGGTAACATTATAGTCTAACACAATGGTAGTAATAACCAATAAAGGGAACATATTCACATGTGAAAAGATGACATATATATAGATAATTGAAGCAAGTTGGCATGATGTGGGCAGATTGTATATGCAGCATATAAACATATGTACCATGTGTAATCTAGGATCATTTTGATTTATATAAGGGAAATATGTGCCAAGGGTACTTTGACGATGAAACAGGTTTAAACCTTGCATGCTAATACTTGGTAGAGTAATCACGTACATTTAGTAACACACTCATATTAGAGTACTCACTTATTGCTCTACGTAATAGGAACTGCAACTATGGATCTGTCATTACCAATGGCACTTAAAAAGTTTACTTTTTGTAATGCAAGTGTTGGATTCATGCCAAAGAAATAGGAAATCGAATAGCCTTACATATCTTGCTATACAATTCAAAACGTATGACTTAAGCTCCTTCTCTTCAGATTACTAATCTACAATAAAATAAGTTGTAAGACTAGTATTAGTAGCTAATCAATCAATTTGAGCTACTTGATCTCACCCAAATAGTAAACAAACAGTAAGCATGCAATTTATGTACAACCTTCGTATCATGTCCTCCCCAGAACTCCCTGCAATATTTAAGTCCTTTAACGTCTCCATAACTTTCCCGCACATCCAGTCACATCCCTTATCATAACATACATAAAATAATGCTTAAACATAATAATGTAACAAAATTAATATGAATCATGGTTTCTGATCACCAACACTTGTTGAGCTAACATTACTTTTAAAGTGCTCAAACAAGATCATAACTGAATTTAAAGAGGACTCCCCTCCATGGTTGTCCCAACATGCACTAATCACCAGAACATCCTCCCCAATATTACACCATGTTAAAGTAACAATTTCCAACTCACTAACACATACCAAGTGTCCTAATATACTCAAGCACAAGAGGGAGAAAATTGCAGTAGTTTAACTTGCTGGAGAAAACTAGCACTTGCAAAGACTTGGATTCTTGAAGGTAAAAGGTTGTCCTCCCTAACTTGTCTTAAATTATACCCTCCAATAGCTTGAACTCCCTAATATTCAAGAACCCTAATGGTATTTAATGACTGTTGTATGAAGCTAAGAGAGAGAAGAGAGAAAGCTCTAGAAATCTGATTTTTGTCAAAGTAAAAATGGTTGGAAAAAGCTGATAGCAATCCCTTTTAAAGGGACCTGCTTTGGCCGACTTTCTCACCCATTTTGAGCCATAATTTGTCAAGTAGGTGACCCACCTACTTGTACTTTTCACTTGGACCTTTTTGGACTTAAGAACATTGGGCCTTTTGCCACCTTTCTTGTACTTCATTTGCAGCCAACATGTGTCTTTAATTTAGGCCACACATTTAAGTAGGTAATGCACCTACTTTTCCATTCAAATTATTTCTTGTGGGCTTGGAAAGATTGGGCCTTGGCTGTCCATTTCCCCCTTATTATTCTAATCAACTTGTGCCAGATTGATGCAAGTAGGTGGTAGTGCACTTGGCCCAATAACATGGTCAAAAGAGTCTCAGTAGGTAATGCACCTACTTGGTCCTTTGGGCTGGTCAATAAGTCAAAGTAGGTGATGCACCTACTTGTTCCTTTGGGCTGGTCAATATTTCAAAATAGGTGATGCACCTACTTCGTCCTTTAAGCTGGTCAATAAGTCAAAGTAGGTGATGCACCTACTTGTCACCTACTGGCTTAGTACAGCCAATCAAGCATATCAATATCTTATTCCATTTCTAGACCTTAATACCTTTAATTTAACTTAAAACTTATATACCCTATATCAATTTAAACTTTATACTCAAATACCACCTTATGATCTCAAGTTTAAATACTTCCATCGACGTCAACTTAATCGGGTCGCATCAAAATCTATGGGCAGTTCACTTTAAACCTAATCTATTGTCACTAGTTGCATAGGAAACTGAGTGCATATCTATACCACAAGGCAATATATAAGCGTCATATAAAATAGAACTAGTACATGTAGAATACGGGGTGTTACATCCTCTAGGTTAAGGTGATAGTTTGGTTAACCCTAGAATTTCATTTGGAGATTTGCGAGAGTACTATCGAAAATACTTAGACTAAACTAAAACACGTATAGACAAGTCTAGCATGACGTCTCAATAGATATGGTTCATAAAATAATAATATGACAAATTAACCCTTTTCTTGACCATGTTATTCACTGAAGATACGCAAGTAGAATTCATACAAATAAGGACTTTAATATACCTAAACACAAGACATGCAAATGACATATCGAATGAACAACTGCTAGTAGGATTTATGATCATATAAGAGGGGACCACATGATCTCAGATCCTTATGTTGATGTTTAGAATGAGAAGGGGCATTTAGGATCTCTACCATCTTCTATTCCCAAGTATCTTATGTTATATTCTATTCCTTCCACAATAAACCTTTTGAGCTTAGATTCTAGGCCTTAACAATCAAGAATAACTATAGTATCTCCCAATTTTTTCGTATATGGAACGAACACAAAATCATAGGCCTAACCTATCGGGGCTCTACTTTCCCTTCTCTTTTATCTCATGACGCTTTTCAGAGGTGAGACTTATAAGAACGCATAGCTATTAATATATACTCTAAACTTTAATACAGCACCTTCGAATAAGGCATTATGCTAAGTTATTTATCTATGGTTGTGATTAAATTTACATATATGCCCAACCTTTTCTGGTCAAAATCTTCACTACATACTGATACAAGGAAATGTTTTCCTAAAATGTTAGAAACTCAAGTCAATAATCACAGAGGGGCCTAGTGTACAAATAAATAAGTCGCATTGGGTATGACACATAGGCAGATTAGCACTAAAGGGAGCACATAATATACGGGAATTAAGCTATAGAAATATATGGTGTACGCACACATATGGTTCATAGGGTAGAATGTGAGCGAATGAACTATAAAGAATGTAGGAAATGAACTAGATGAGCACATGATACATGAGTACTAAAGCTACAAAATATATAATACGTAAGCAAGTAGACTATATGAAATATGAACTAAGGAACACAAATCACATTGATCAAGTGCGTTATATCGCATGGATTGGTGACTTAACATGTCAATAAATACACTTATGAAATATGAGCAAGTGAACACATGACACATGGCTAGAAAAGCTATAAGGCCTGTAATGTTTAAGCAGGTAGGCTACGAGGCATGTAATATACATAGAAATGGTTTATGATGCATTTGACATATAAACAAGTGATATGCGAGTCATATGGCCACGAGCACTAATTTTGCTCATAGCATATGATCAATTAGCATGCAGTACCCACACAATATGGACAAGTGACATGTGGAAAATAACCAATGCAATAAATAACATATAAGGAAAAGGTCCTATGAAAACATATAACAATAAACAAGGGTGCTCTGAAGCGGATAACACTTACATGTAAGCATTCTATGACATTAGGTAACCTGTGAGAAGGTAATCCACAAAGGGCAAATGATATACAAACATATAAGTTATAGAACATGCAGCATGTATAATTATATAACAAACCATATTTGGAAACTACGAGATATCCTACAGAACCACTCTACCATAATAAGGGCAAACAAATGGTCTTAAGCGTTAAGTCACAGGTGGGATAGTTCTGCTTATATTCCTTATTCACCTCAAAACACATACAATTGATTTCCCCATCTACTCTCTTCAATCTCCTAAGAATTCTTAAAGGTGTTTTGCTATTGGGACTTGGCTTCCGTCTAGGTCAATATAAATACTACAGTCAAGATAGAAAACTAAAATCCTCAATAGTTCATCTTTTAGAGTAGGAGGCCGAGGTTAACTTTGCCTTCATTACTAGCTTGTGTTATATCACGCTCAATGCCTGGTGCCCTTTGAAGGTCGAAATAGAAAATAAATAGTGAAGCTTGAACGAACCATAAAACATGAACTCTAATAATTACATGTAAATGTCAGGTACCTATAAAGTTATATCTTGATTCATAGAATCTTAGAGTTAGCCCCTTTGGGCTTAACTAGATAGGTCCATACTAATAGATTATTATTTTTAAAACAAGTGAGGGTGCTCCGACTCTTTTCCCATGCAAGATAGCAAATAAGAAAAACTGGTATATGATCAATATTTCCTCTCCCTTAAATGGACTATGTTTGATGAATTACTGCGGGCATATATTAAATGAACCCTGTAGTAACTCTATTCAAATTGATGGAAGTATATACATCTGAATAATGCTCTACTTCTCTTTTGTACTAATGATGTAGATGAACTAGGTCCATGTATCTTCTATTTAGGTAACCTTTCTATTCCCTTTTTTTTTCTTGTTGTTTACAGGACCAAATATCAAGACTTGAATCAATACAAAAATGGCTTCTCTGTCTAACAAAGGTTCACAAAGTTGTTCCCGGTGCGCCATTATAACTCGTTAGGATTGAAGAGTTGATACCTTTTTATTGCGTCATACACTTAGCAACCTCTCTTTCATAATCACCTATCTCACTCCTCTATAGCATCCTCATATCACCCCTACTCCTACGTTTAGGGAATTTGACATATCCCATCTCTTTCTAACGAGAAGCTCTACGCACATATTCAGCCCCTGTAATTCAAGCTTCATTCTCACATGCTTCCTATCTAACAAGTACCTTTTAATCAAAACTAGTAGCTTCATGTACTCTAATCCCACTATGTCCCACTATGTACAACCTGACTAATCACAACTTAGGTCTAACCAATCAATTTTTTTCCTTTTGTTAACTAACCCTTTAGTCGTAGAATATCCTCCATAGCCAAAACATAGATCATAATAGGAACTACCATACATATATCATTAGCAGAAATTGGCACACTTATCCCTAAGTTTTATAATGAAAAGAATACAAATGTTATTAGTATTTATTCGGGGTTGTTTGCACATACCATATAAAAGCCAAATATTAAGATATTCGGGATGATATACGGTGAGAATTTGGGCCTTCTAAGCCAATTAGGGATATCTATAGTAACACCATTGCACTGATACATCCACCTATTAGATTGTGCCACTACCTTCTTCCGAGAAAAAAAACTGGTTCAACAACATCAATTTCGAGAAAATGTGTAATGCTGAAAATTCTATGTATATGAGGCTAAGAACAAGTGTCCTCTATAGGAATAGATCCTATAAATATGGAGGAAATATAGAAACAAAGAGTTGGATACATCCTCATAAGAAGATGTGCTTAGAAATGCTACAGCTCATATATGTAACTAGGTAACCCATCATTTTTAAGAATATGGATGGATAACCATACTATATCATTCTCAATTGAACCAATGTGATACAAATGGTAAAAATGCAACTTAAAATGCATATAACATAAAAGACTTTTACATACCTTGTGGAGTGGGACGGTCAAATAAAATGAGCTCAATGTAGTCTAAATTTTGATAACTTCAGATCCTTTTCTGTAGATTGCATGTTGACAGTTTAGCTACCGTTAACCTTAACCATTATAAGCATTAGCATGATAAGGTAAAAGTGGAAATTGACTTCTTAACTTCGCTCCATCGCACGATCTGGATTACGAAGGAGGGTAACTTTTGCTAAATCTCCAAGCATCCCCCTAATTATAAATGTGGCGCGCAACACATTCATAAGTAAGGTTCTATTAGACATGGCTTTGTAGACTCCCTAGGACAAACTGCTCTGATACCACTTTTGTCACACCCCAACCACAGGTGAGGCTAACAAGTACCATATTAACACATGATTTACAAGTCACCTATGATGAGAAAGTAAACTACTACTATGCAAATATATGTACTAATGAGAAGCTTCATATACAATACATGTTGACTAGCTTAACCGATACATGTGACAAGTGCAACTATAAATTCAGATAATAGCTTTACAATGTCTACAAAGCCTCTACAGGAATCCATGACTGTACCACTATGAAATATGCATAGTAAAGACTCGGCAAAGCCCCGAATCTACCTGGAGTTCACCAACAACCGCTGAGTATCATGTGCTTCTATTGAGGAGATCTACTAGTTGAGTACCTGTACCTGCAACATGAAATGCAGTGTCCCCAATAAGGGACATCAGTATGAAAGAATGTAATGAATATGTAAGGCATAATACAACCATATGTAAAATGAGAGCTCAAGTAAAACCAAATACCAATAGATAAGGATTAGATACCACCTTTTCTTATACTTGTGGAATCGTGTATGTTACATTCTTTTCTTTACATTTCTTTGCATTATAATATTTATAAGACATATGATACAAAAGACCATCTGATCAGCGGTAGAAAAGGATGACCTATGCTAGGCATTTTAACCCCTGGAATGCAGTCCTCATAATTCGACAAATTGTTATTGTCCCATGCTAGGCTTTCTCCCCTGAGCTGCCACCCTCCTATACCAATTAGGATCGGCCCATGCTAGGCTTTCGCCCATGAGCTGCCACCCTTATATACCAATTGGGATCGACCCATGCTAGGCATTTTACCCTGGGCTGCCACCCATAATTATACAGATTGCTTCACTTAGATTTTTTTAATCTTTGAGATTGTTGTTTTGATGTTCATAACTCTTTTGAGATTGTTCTTTTGATGATCGTAACTCTTTTGAGATTGCTGTTTTGGTGGTCATAATCTTTGTTGAGATTTGGAACTATGGACCAGTAGTAGAAGACATATGAATACGGACTTACGATATTAATAATGACCTAGGAAGCAAATGTGACATGAACGTGTAACACTTTTATATGACTCAGTAAGCATTTTGACATCTCAAATTGAAGCACATATCAAGTGAAGACATTTAACATTCAGCCAAGAGATTTGAACTCTATATGATAGCCATATATTCACTAACTATTATCAAATACAAGATATACACGAACGTGGAACCAAGGGAGAATGTAGGCAGATTCAACTATAGGACGGATACTTATTCCAAGTAAGTACATGTAAAATGTACAATAGAGCAAGTAGGGATCTCGTGAGGTAACACTATGGTCTAACACAATGGTAGTAATAACCAATAAAGGAAACATATGAACATGTGAAAAGATGACGTATATATAGATAATTGAAGCAAGTTGGCATAATATGGGCATACTATATATCCAACATATAAACATATGTACCATGTGTAATCTAGGATCATTTTGATTAATATAAGGGAAATACGTGCCAAGGGTACTTTGACGATGAAACAAGTTTAAACCTTGCATGCTTATACTTAGTAGAGTAAGCACGTACATTTAGGAACAAACTCATATTAGAGTACTGACTTACTGCTCTAGGGAGTAGGAACTGCAACTATGGATCAGTCACTACCAAGAGCACTTAAAAAGTTTACTTTTTGTAATGCAAGTGTTGGATTCATGCCAAAGAAATGGGAAATTGAATAGGCTTACATATCTTGCTATATAATTCAAAACGTATGACTTAAGCTCCTTCTCTTCAGATTACTAATCTACAATAAAATAAATTGTAAGACTAGTATTAGTAGCTAATCAATCAATTTGAGCTACTTGAACTCAGCCAAATAATAACCAAGCAGTAAGCATGCAATTTATGTAGCCAGTGTTTTCTTTCCTTCCCTTTCCCTTTAATCGCATCTATATACTGTACAAACTTCGTATCAGGTCCTCCCCAAAACTCCCTGCAATATTTAAGTCCTTTAACGTCTCCATAACTTTCCCGCACATCCATTCACATCCCTTATCATAACATACATAAAATAATCCTTAAACATAATAATGTAACAGAAGCAATATGAATCATGGTTTCTGATCACCAACACTTGTAGAGCTAACGTTACTTTTAAAGTGCTCAAACAAGCTCATAACTGAATTTAAAGAGGACTCCCCTCCATGGCTGTCCCAACATGCACTAATCACCAGAACATCCTCCCCAATAATACACCATGTAAAAGTAACAATTTACTCAAGCACAAGAGGGAGAAAATTGCAGTTGCTTACCTTACTGGACAGAACTACCACTTGCTAAGACTTGGATTCTTCAAGGAAAAGGTTCCTCCTTAAATCGTCTTAAATTAAACCTTCCAATAGTTTGTACTCCCTAATATTCAAGAACCCTAATTGTATTTAATGGCTGCTGTATGAAGCTAAGAGAGATAAGAGATAAAGTTCTAGAAATGAGGATTTTGTGAAAGTACAAATGGCTGGAAAAAGCTGATATCAATCCCTTTTAAAGGGACCTGCTTTGGCCGACTTTCTCACTTATTTTAGGCAATAATTTGTCAAGTAGGTAACCCACCTACTTGGACTTTTCACTTGGGCCTTTTTGGACTTAAGAACATTGGGCCTTTTTCCACCTTTCTTGTAGTTCATTTGCAACCAACATGTGTCTTTAATTTAGGTCACACATTTAAGTAGGTGATGCACCTACTTTTCCATTCAAATTATTTCATGCGGGCTTGGAAAGATTGGGCCTTGGCTATCCATTTTCCCCTTATTCTTCTAATCAACTTGGGCCAAATTGATGCAAATAGGTGGTAGTGCACTTGGCCCAATAACATGGTCAAAATAGACTTAGTAGGTGATGCACCTACTTGGTCCTTTGGGCTGATCAATAAATCAAAGTAGGTGATGCACCTACTTGGTCCTTTGGGATGGTCAATAAGTCAAAATGGGTGATGCACCTAATTGGTCCTTTGGGCTGGTCAATAAGTCAAAGTAGGTGTTGCACCTACTTGTCACCTACTGGCTCAGTAAAGTCAATCAAGCACCTCAATATCTTATTCCATTTCTAGACCTTAATACCTTTAATTTAACTTAAAATTTATATACACTATGTCAATTTAAACTTTAGACTAAAATACCACCTTATGATCTCAAGTTTAAATACTTCCATCGACGTCAACTTAATCGGGTCGCATTAAAATCTATGGACAGTTCACTTTAAACCTATTCTATTGTCACTAGTCGCACAGGAAACCGAGTCCAGAACTATACCACAAGGCAATTTATAAGAGTCATATAAATAGAACTAGTACACATAGAATATGGGGTGCTACATAGGCTCGCTCTTGGAACCCTCGCCAAAGGGTTTTGGCGAGTCACCGAAGGGGTCTCCAGCTTGCCGAATGGAGCACATCTTCACTTGCTCCTCCTCGCTTTGTTAGGCCTCCCACTCTCCAAGCTATCAGCCAGGCATGGTGTTGCCTAACTGGGAGCTCCTTCAAGGTGCATATGTTCCCATGCAAGGCATGGAACTCCCTCCTTGTCATCCAACCATGCTCAACAACCTCTATCCTTGTGAACGATCCATCAATATGTTGAAGTTCGTGAATTGATAGCCTTGACGTAATCTGTATTACATCTATAACAGCTCGTATTATGCATATGCTTGTTCTATTCTTGTGATACTTGGCATAGCCGTATAGTATAGGTGAGGGACCATGTTTCTTATATGATTAGCATTGGTTTAAACTAGCTCGGAAGGTGATGTCAGCCTTGCACGTTTCAGCATGTGTACAATTAACTCCAACGGGAGTATTTAAACTCTAGACAGTAAGGTGGTAATTGAGCTTAAAGTGTAAAGTTAAGTGGTAAGTTAAAGCAAAAGGGATTAACATTTAGAAAATGGAATAAAATAAGTGAGTTGTTTGCTTGACTTAACTAAGCTAGTAGGTGAAAAGTAGGTGCATCACCTACTTTGACTTATTGACCAGTCCAAAGGATCAAGTAGGTGCATCACGTACTTGAGCTATATGGATCTAGTTAAAAAGGCTAAGGTTTATGGATAAGATTGGGCCTTTGCTAATGGACTCACTTGAGGCCCAAACAAAGTTAAATAAAAGGAAAATGAAATTTAAACCCAGCAGCCAAATCTGCCAAGGCCCAATATATTTAAGCCCAAGTGAAAGCTAGTAGGTGCATCACCTAATTTGACCTTTTGAGCTGCTTGATGTACATAAGCAGGTGCATCACCTACTTGACCAATTAGTGGTTGAAAATGGACCAAAAAGGGATGTTCTAGAGGATTATTTTTTTATGGTCAAGAAGGCTTCATATAAACCCAATTTGAGCTGATCTTTTCACTCATTTTAACATACAAAATTCACAATTCACTCCAGCTCTCTCTCTCTCTCTCTCTCTCTCTTTTCTCTTAAGAATTAAAACAGCAGCCTTAAAGTACCTTCTAGGGTTCTTGAAGAAATCCTCATATCTGCAAATCAAGGTAAGAGAAACACTTGTGGATTTA
>JAJOOI010019624.1:0-19142 GCA_029582585.1 Solanum bukasovii
CCCATGTTTAGATTGAAAATTGGGAATTTTGGTCTTTGAATCACTTTTGAAAATCTTTGATAGAACTCCTTGAATGAGAGGTTATTCAAGAATCAAGAGTTACCATACCTTAATTATTGAAGACCCATGAAATTTAAGAAGAAATCAGTTGAAAACCCATCTTCTAGCTTGAGCTTCATCAAGGTCTTCAATGGAATTTTTGAGAGAATCTATTTTTAAGAGGGAAGGGTCAATTTGAAGAATGGGGTCTAATTCTAGGTTTTGGGGTTTTAACCAACTTAAAATACCCTAAAATAGGTAGAATAACCGTTTATAATAATTCCCCAAAGTACCCAAACCACCCCTCACTTAGTTGGACCTTTTAAACAAGTCAAACTTGAGTTTTATTTTCGCACATCTCATCGGGGAACCAGTCCGCGATGCGGAGGTGTTCCCACAAGTTTCTGGAAATTAAATTTTGAGAGAGTAGAGTCCGCGACACGGACCAAAAATTTGGCCTATGGTGGAGCTAGTTCGCGACGCGGACATGCTCCCTCCATGAGCATTTTCAAGCTGCCTTGGCAGCTTGTTTGGCCAAGGGTTGGGGTCCTCCTCGGGAACCCTTAAGGTGGTCCCGGGGAGTCGTACCCGAACGTTTTGACCCTAAAAACATTTATTAAGACACTTGGGTCACCTCCACTGATTTTAGACTCCAAACAACACATAAAAACATGAACAACATACTAGAACACACCAACACATAAAAGACTAGTTTCCGAACGTTTTGGTCGTCCCTTGACGTTTGACTTCCAAACTCTTTAAACTGACTAAAAAGACTATTCTTCATTATTTTAGCAAGTTATTAATGCATAAAACCCATGTGAGACTCTACTTTATCCTACTTTATTTTGAGGGTTGTTACAATTACCCACCAAAAAACTTATTCCAAAATCATCCAATTTAAAAGACATAGTAAATAGGAATTGTCGTTTAGCCTTTAAGAACCCAAAATTTCATCTTTAATCAATCATTCCCTTTATATCCAACAATATACATAATATGATGTGTTAATATATTTATCAAATCCAACATATGAATGCACACAGAGTTTGTGAAAATTTACGTGATGCTATCGCCGTTTTACTCGCCTCAAACCCTTCTTCCCTCTACAGAATATTTACTCTCTAATTATTATATAAGACCAACTATAAATGGTAAAAGTGACCCACTATTAATTTTACTATTATTTCCTTTAACCTCCAACTAAATAAATTATTAAAACAACCCCACTAATTTCATACTTATAATTACGAATAGTCCAAAACACCCATTTAAAATCTATCAGAAAGTATTTTCTGAAATAAAAGGCTCTAGTACTCAAAACGACCAAATGGGTCATTACATTAGATACCAATTTACCCATCGTTCATCCGCGATTGATCAACAGAAGTTGAGGGTAAGAAAGGGTAGTTGTCTCAACAATTCCTTCAAAATATTAGTACCCAAGGTCTCATATCAAAAGTATCAAACCAACCAATTGGAGATCTAAACCTCCTCCCATACAATGCCTGAAATGGGGCCATCTCAATACTCTAATGATAATTGTTGTTGAATGTAAACTCAACTAACAACAAAACTATTCCCAAGTGAACTTTTCAACTGACCGATTCTTCCACTAAACCTTGACACAACCATCAGGACAAATATGTTCTAACATAACCATGATAAAATCCTGAATCAATATTGGTTACAACCAGGAGTGAACCCGAACCAACCACCACACACGTAATTCATCAACCATCACTGAAATTATCAAGATTACATCCTCACAACATAATATTTCCTCGAACTTAAGCTATAAAAATATGATCTTTAGACATCAAGTAATCATCAAGTAAAATCGAACTCATCTGATCCAACAATGGAAATGATCAAGTAACCACCATCGAGTGATACACCCAAGCATATAGAACCTTTAACAACACTATCGAAATGTTAGATTAGTAGCTATTATACACAAACCTTAAGAATGACAAATCTAGACACAATGTTCCCCACATTCAATCACACATAGCCAAAACATGATACCGATGATGAGATAAATCTTAAGTCTATCGAACAACTGTAAATTTTCATGGTAGCTCTCTTATAAATTCTCATAAGTAAAGTTGTGTGTATAGAATCACTAGTATACTTCAACTATCCCAAACAACACCAAATCTTCCATAACTGGAATGAACAAGTCTAACCAAGGATGCCACCCTACCAGGATGACAATCACAGAATCAGTACACACAATGCACTACTAGGGACTCACCGATAGAAGCAAAAACACACATAGATGTAGAAAGTGAATCATACTCTAAACCATGCGCATAATGAAATAGTTTGTCACATAAGAATGTATATAACCAAGGTCGAATAACTCTAGATACTCCTTCCATAGGGCCCATATCAAACAGTTTCATTCTTCCGACTCTATCTCTTTTATTTTCTAGCTACCCACAATCACCAATTTAGTCCCTATTATAATTACACACATACTTGGTTTATCGAACCCCACATTCACTCAAGTCAACAGTCTTAATACTAACAAAACATCATAACCAGACCGATCATCTACCTTACTCCCAAACCATCATTAGAGTCAACGTATTCTTGTCAAATACATGTTCAAACTATGACTATCTTTCTTTCTATTTAAGCATTTTGATGATAAATACGAGTCTCAAAAAAGGCTAATAGCACTAATTTCAAATTTGATAGTACTTTTCCATCGAGACAAAACTATTAAATCACACCCAAAGTCAACTCCACACCACTTCCACATACCATGCTTTAGCTACCATTCTAAACCATCACATACCTCATGCCAACACTTAGGGAAATTCTTGGTCACTCAAATTATTTTGTATAGTATAAGCTCATAACCTCTATTCACCATCAAATGTCTATGTAACGCATCTTAACATTCTATGTAGTCCCATCGATAGAGCAGTATTAACCCAACTCTAAATTTTTAATAACCATGTAGAATTATATCTCACCTTGTACATCATTCTTTAGTCATCTATCATAATTTGAGCAATCTAACCCCACGTAAATCACTAAATTTTTCATACCTCACCGTTTATCACCGAAACCAAAACTCAATCTTTATAAAAGTCAATGATAAACTCCTAGTAAGTCTGTATCGAACTAGTTCACATCTCACAGTCATATCTAAACACATAGGCAAAAATCAATAAAACCTTCAACTACACCCTATGGGTTAATACGAGAGGTCTTATTCCTTCACTTTTCTCAAATTCTTCTCAAGGTGCAAAATTCTAAATATCTCGACCCTTCAATATATCAGACTCTTGTTAATTTCTCTAGATCGCTTATCGATCTCATTCTTTTACCAACAACCCATGACATTTTACCTTATACTCTAAACCAACACTTTTAACTGAAACCTTTCCTTGTGTCCTTTAAAAATCAAAAGTAACAAACTTTATGACCAAAACCATGTATAAGTCCTTCCAAATACTGAATACCAAATTGAACAATCATTTCTTATCTTACAATTTCATATCTTGACAAAATATACCACTACGAATGTAGACTTATAAAAAAAAATTGAATTGTGAATCCAACTGTGTAATCCAATCCCCTTATCTATCAATATTAGCTCATACCTTGAAGACTTTTATGAATTCATGTATCTTGTCTTATCATTAATCGCCTCTCCATCGATCTTACCATATCCTTCACTAAAAATCCAAATGTATTCAGTACCAAACTCAAACCACAAAAGAACTTATCATCACATTCGGGCTGGACGTATCTACACTTCTTTGTCAAGTCTTATCCATTAGTTTTTTCACCTATCTGATGAACACGTGACACTATTACCATAACCAGAGCAAAATGGATGAAATTACGCATCTCTGAACCCAATTCTCAATCCTTTTGAAGATACCTTTTAAGTCCTTGCAACTGGAGAAAATATTCTTACTCTCACCCCTTTCCGAAGGCTACACACATCCCACTAATTTTATTTCATTCTCATTATGACACTAGCCCTTTAAATTCTATTCGAGTGATGCCCCAACATCTCTCAGAATTTTCCATACAACCACGTTACTCACTAAATAGTAGAAAATTGCAACTTTAGATACTCACAAGTCATTATTACCATACAAAAATTATTTAATCAACAATCTGTATTCTATAGTTGCATCTCAATCACAATCCATCACTAACTCGTATTACCATGATGCTCATTATGCCCTTGTCATCACCACGAAGTCAACCTTTTCATCGACATGACACCTCAACTCAGTTATATCGATGAGATCCAAAGGACTAATCCAAATTTTTTACAAACTTTGTAACTAAAATCTTCAATTGAATTCACCCGAGTATACTCACTGACTTTCTTCATACATAAGTTTGTCATTCCGGTAATAATCCACTCCTTTGGATCTTAAGATAAAATCACTAGTCCTAAAACCCTCAAGATAGACTGCACTACCTAATGCATTAATACCGTACCAAAGATCCACCACTAAAAACTTCCTTAAAACAATGCTTAACCCAAGCATCCGTAGTAACAAACTAGTTGGTTTCTTAAATGTGATCAATGCAACACTGAATCTCATTGTCTGCACATCATATAACAGATAACTCCTTATGTTGTTAGTATTCCCACTTGACAATCAACGTATTCATTTCCATATAACACTAGAACCACATCGTAAAAGTCTTTTAGATCCGTCACACGTCATACCTATTGAGAAGATCGTAGCTGAATAAGTCACACAATTCTACCCATTGAATAACTATAAAGCATTATCAAATCCATTCTGTCTCTACCCCCAAGCAATTTGCATTCTTTCTTAAATCAGGTTGATAACAAAAGTAACACACTTCAAACTCTAATCAACTAAGCATTAGTACTGTTCTAATAGTCGTATCATGACCCTCTTTGGTATACACTCAATCTATAAAAATGTAGTAGTGATTTTGACTTCACTTGGCGCAACATAATTTCATCATTCGCTAAGCAACCTATATGTGTTACGACAACTTCACTAACTGTATTTTCCAAGTAATGGTGTTCATTATCTAGCCTTCCCTTATGAAACTTCTTGAATGTTGTCACCTTGGAAAAATCATCTGGATTCACCCGCTCTACGTCTTATCCCTCAAAGTACGGGATATACACTTCACCATGAAGAAGCTAGAAAATGCTTCCCAAGTCATAGGTAGTGCCTTTATTGGTCAGAACTTAACATGAGACCGCCACCACATTCTGGCGTCTCCCCAAAACTAGCATGTCACAAACTCAACACTAAGACTCTCCACTATATTCATTTTATGAAGCAGCTCAAAAAAATCAACAATGAAAGCATAAGCATCTTCATAATCAGTACCTATGAAGAATAAAGATTTCAACTTTACGAACTTCATAAAAAAATCATGTTGATCACTAGTCGTTACAGGCCCTGTAGTCAATCGAGAAAATATACCTATTTCTAAGGACACATTTTTTTTCTTTTAGGTGTTGTTGTTTCAACTTCTAATACTCTAGACTAACCATATGTGAAATAGAGTGAAGAAGTTCAGATACCAATTCTTATCACCTAGATACAAATTGGGTTCCAGTAGTAGCACGAAAGAAAGAAGGAATAAAGTTTTCCTAATTTCCTATAACATCTTGAAGAAAAGTAAAGGCGTCCCCGTATTGTTTCGCAAGACTCTACTAGACTTATCTTTGTGTGATCAGATCACGGAAACTAATGGTCTGATACCAAGTTTGTCACGACCCAAAATGAGTCTTGAGTGGCACTCACACTTAACCTCCTAAGTGGGCAAAGCAAGGAATCCAAACCCCAACATATATCAATAGTTCAACTATGAATACCAACTATAATGCGGAAGATCAAAACTTATTAAAGTAACAAATCAAATAAACCTCTAAAGTCTAACACTTATTATCCCCAAAATCTTAAAGTCATCACATCAAGGACATTGATGAGTCCATAGTTTGGACTCATTTAGGGTTTGATTTTAATAGAATCAGTGTCCTTAAATGTTCATTTTGTCTCAATAACTAATGTAAATACTTGAATTTCAGACATTTGAACTTAGGGACAAAGCATGGACACTATGGATCCCAAAGGAACAAGGCAAATGCAAGAACGAAGAAGAAAAGGCCTGAAGATCGCCCAAACCATTGGGTGAGTTGCCGAATGGCCATGGTCTCACCTAATGTTCTATTGTGCTATGCCCTCGAAGAGATGACCACGTTGGTAATAGAAAAGAGCATTCAACGGATTGCCGAACAGCCATGATACCGCCTAAAGTTATTGAATGTCAGAGCTAAACTCGGGGTAATTTCGGCGAGCAGTAGAGCGAGTTGGCGAGTCGCCGATCTATTCCGCGAAGGACAATTAGGTCCCCACAGATTGCTGAAGAAGATCTGAACACACGCTGATGAGAGAAATAATAGACATAAGGCAATTCGTGGAAGTGTTCGGCGATCCTGATCTGGAATGCCTAAAGTTATAGTAGCCGAACAAAGAAAGAGTGAAAACTGAAGGCAACATAAAGAACAATCGGCGCGTCGCCGACCTATCAGTGACATCCGACTAACCTCGCTGAATAGTCTGTAACAGTCACATATTAGACTTATTTAAATTGATTTGTGGGAAGGAGAGAGGGTATTCAGAAAAGAGGGGAAAAACCAATTAGAGAGAGGATACCACCAAAGGCTCTTGAGAGGGATTTTTATCTAAATATTCTTACAGATTTTGTAATTAAGAAGAGTTTTAGCTGATTTCTTCATAAAAAAATCTCATTTCAGTATTCACTTATGGGAAGAAGAACGGATGTTAATTTTTCTACTTTTGATATGAGTGGCTAAAACCCTTCTCTTGGGGTTTTGACTATGAAGCCAATTGCTGAAGTTTTGCTAAGTGGGTATTGTTGAAATACCAATAGGGAGGTTAATTTGAAGTGGGTCTGAATTTTTATTGCGTTTTGAAGTTGTTTTGCATATTTAGTGTAATTGATTTCGCGTTGTGAGCTTGATGGAGAAAGAATAACATAACCAAGGTAGCAATCTTAGCATCCTTAGTAGTGGGTTACACGGATTTCAGCTCGAGATAGTGAAATCTGAGATCCATCATTTGTATCCAGCTTGAGAGAGTGGATTTGATGAGGACAAAGGGCTGGGCATGTGCCGATCAGTGATGAAGTTTGAGAGAATTCGTCATAGAAAAGGTAATTGTTTGTGAGAAAGTTATCTTATATATGGCCCGACCTACCCACAACAAAATAACCTACTGTTCGTATCAACATTCACCCTCTAAAGCAAAATTCGACAATTAGCTGGTCAATTCCCCAAGTTCTGCTCTAGTATTTGTTTAGTTCGTATTTATTCGTGAAGTTGGATTGAAATTTGCTAAATATAACCATCACCGTGAAGGCATAAAAAGTATAACATTGAAGAGATTCTGTCAAAGTTTCATTTTTGAATTTGAAGGAAAAACTACTCCTTTGGGACTCGACCCTAACTCTTGGTTGGGTTATATTACTATTAAACGATCGATGATGCTTAGTATTGGAGGAAGTATCATTGATAGCATTTTATCAAAATGGCGCCGCTGCCAAGGAGTAGCGTCAATTAGAATTCTTTGATTGAAGGTTTGTCACTCTCAAATTTGTTGGTTGTAGTTAAATTAGTTTTGGCTGCGTTGTGTAAGTGTTGGCTGGACAACATAGAAGTGGACAAAAGTGAAGAAGAGATGAATGACAGTTAAGAAGGTCATCGAGACGGTATAGATGACATCAATACTGTCTACAACCTTGATCAATCCGGTGGAATGGGTGCAATTTGCATCCCATAAGCTAATGGGAATTCGATGTTTGAAGTCACTAGCACAACTCTGCATCTTCTCCAAATTAGGGGACTATATGGAGGACTAGATCACGAAGACCCGCACGAGCATGTGAGAAACATTACAGAGGTTTGCAACCCTTTTTCATTCAAAGGTGTGTCGCACGAGTCAATTCAGCTGCGGTTGTTCCCTTTGTCTTTAAAGGGAGAAACTAATAAGTGGTTAACCGAGTTACCAAAAAATTCCATCACATAATGGGAGGAGCTGGTTATTGCATTTAACACATGATTCTTCCCTCCATTAAGGATGATGAAACTTAGAGATGAAATTCATGGTTTCAAGCGACGGGAGGGGGAACCGCTCCATGAAACATGGGTGAGATTCAAAAAGTTCCTACTTAAATGCCCAACTAATGGGCTACCAAACGATTTGTTACTTCAATATTTCTACTGGAGCCTCAATTAGGTTAATAAATGAGTGGTTGATCACTTGGTACGAGGAGGAATAATGTTGCAATCGTTTGAGGTAGCCTCGTTTCTTCTAGATGACATGACTAGAATAAACCAAGCGTGGTACACCAAAGAGGATCAAAGCTCTCCATTTCATTTTAGATTAACACAAGAGCAACTGGATAAAGAGAAAGAGAGGGATGAAAACATCAAGAAGATGTTGACTGATGCTTATTGTGACCAATGACACTATCCTATAGTATGGGTGTCTACGATCCTCGATAATATAGTAACCCAACCAAGGGTTGGGGTCGTGTCCCAAGGAAGCGGTTTTGAGAATCAGTAGCCAATTAGAATTTCGTTCGAATTAGTCGTAGCTAAAAACATTTGCGATAAAATACATTGTAAATTAAAGGAGGTGACACAGAAGTGTCAAATATCAAAAGGGGTTTTGTCACAAGTGATAAAACAGCAAAATAAACAAGAAAATCAAGTATGGGGAAGGTTCTTGGGATGTTTCCGCAATACACGTTGAGATAAATTGTTGGGTACATGCTTTCAATAGGAAATTTGCAAGATAATAATGACTAGGCTAAGCTTTAAATGGAAATAAGTTCCCTGTCGGGCAACTTACCCCGTTTCAAATGCATTCCTCTCGGACACCCATTTGCCGCATGAAGACCAGCCTACGCCTTACCCCACTCACTCTCTCGAGCTGAGTGTTAGGATATGGGACTAGAGAGGCTGAACCTCATGTCGACCCACTACTTAGGCCATCAATCTAGTGGTTTTGGTTTCGCGACCTCCCTTTGGGGCAAGCCGAAAACACATGGGTGGCTTTGTATTTGTAACTATAAACTCTTTAGAATAAACCACAACCACCAGGTGAAATCACCATTAAAATACATCTAACCTATCAGCAAGCAAGAACCAAAAATAATATCAACCCATATTTGCTAAATTATACTCCAAAAATGGGGTATTTTAGCCACACATCAAGAAATAAGAAATTATACCTAACATGATAAAGAAATCAATTGGGTATAAGAAATTAAACCTTGAATTAAGCTACGGAAGAAGAATAAAGAAGACCCACTTCCAACTTGGGGAAGATGAACTCCTTTCTTCAAGTCTCCACAAAACCCTCTCCAAACTTGAGAGAAAAATACTATAGACTAATAATAATTTTACTCTAAAATTGTTCCACACTAAGACTACACATCTAACTAGTATTTATAGTTTTCACAGATTGTGCTGCGGAGGATCATTCGGCGACATTAGTCGAGATCGGCGATGAACTCGGCGATCTTCTTTTTAATCAACTCATCGCCTTCAATGTCTTGCTTTCAGCATC
This sequence comes from Solanum bukasovii, assembly GCA_029582585.1. Classification (NCBI taxonomy): domain Eukaryota; kingdom Viridiplantae; phylum Streptophyta; class Magnoliopsida; order Solanales; family Solanaceae; genus Solanum; species Solanum bukasovii. Next base: position 9,672 of record JAJOOI010019624.1, read on the forward strand.
CTCGTATTATGGATCATTGGGCAGTACAATACTGTTTCGCGGAACTAATCTGCGACTCACCGAGTGCTCCTTTCCTCGCCTTTTGATCCACTTCCTTCAAGGCTTCGCATACGGGAACAAAGGGCGGTGCATGTCAATTCGGTGACTCACCAAGTTGGACTCGGCGATCCGCAAACTTTAATTTCTTGTTCTTTTTAGCCCTTTTTGCTCCGTTTTGCGCCTAAGTGTCCATGCTTCTAGTAAAACTTCAAATACCTGAAACTTAAGCATTTTAATCAGGTATTGAGATAAAACAAGCATTCGAGGACACTATTTCTGTTAAAATAAAGCCCTAAATGTGTCTAATTTGTGGACTCATCATTGACCCAAATGGAAATTCTGTAGGAACAGATGAAAGGAACTTGTAGAGTGTTCAGAGTTGAGGATGGTTCATCCTCAAGCTATTCAAAGCCTGGGGAGAATCAAGGTTGGAACTCCAGAAGAAGTAAGGAGGGTTTCTACCCATTCTATTTGCAGTGAGGTGGAATTCAAGGTTGGAACATAAGGAAGTTGAGCAAAGAAGATGCCACTAAGATTTTTTCGAGTTAAATGAGCATTGGAGAAGAGAGGTTGAATATGAAGAGAACCACACCCACTCAAGTGAGAGCCCAAAATCAAGGGGAGGTGCAAGTAGTCCCCACTTAAATGATTTGCTTTCACGCATTGTTGATAAAGTTGAAGTCTCAGATGATTTATTGAAAGGGATGAAAGCCGACTTCTCATCCCTGAACAATAAAGTAAACTCGCACGCAGATGCAATCAATGTCCTTGAAGGTCAATTGAGTTTACTTTCAATACAATTGAAACAAAATATGGTGACATATGATGAAGATAAAGGACTGACCGTTGTCACTCGGAGCGGAAAAGAAGTAAAATGTGATGTGACGGGTAACGAAGAAGAGCACACGCGGAATGAAGGCAAAGATATTGAGGAAGAAGAGATAACCATTCCTCATGACATTACAAAAGAGCCGCAAAGTGAGGAGGAAAAGCACAAGCCATGCCTAAAAGCCAAGCAACCTTTACCTAAAATATCTCCTCCATTTCCTCAACACCTCAAGAAAAAGAATGAGGAAGAGAAGTTCAAGAAGTTTCTAGTTGAAGCATTGTTGGAAATGCCGGATTACGCAAAATTCATGAAGGAGTTAGTCACAAAATAAAGAGTTTGGATTTTGAGAGGATCAAAGTCTCTCACAGTTGTAGTGCAATTATGACGAAGGAGCTGATCGAAAAGAAAGATGATCGTGGAGCATTCACCATCCCGTGTACTATAGGCATTCTCAAGTTCACAAAAGCCTTATGCGATCTTGGAGCTAGTATTAATCTAATGTCTTATGCTATTTATAAACAACTCGGGTTGGGTGAACCACATGCTACAACTTTGAGACTCTTGATGGCTGACAGATCGATCAAACATCAGTGGGAATACTTTATGACATTTTGGTTAAGGTTGATCGATTTATTTTTCTAGCTGATTTAGTCATACTCGACTGTGACATAGATGCCAAAATACCTATTATCTTGGGGAGGCCATTCTTGGCAACTAGGAGACCGTTGGATGATGTTGAGAGCGGGGAGCTGAAATTTTGTGTTAATGAAGATGAAGTCACCTTTGGTGTGTGCAATTCAATGAAACACCCGAGTGACATTCATCTAATCTCAACTGATGATATGATTGACGAGGCAGTGGCTAGAGTGAGCCATTTGATGTACAACAAAGAACCACTTGAAGTTGTGTTGGCTAACGATGAAGAATTTGAGGTTCAAGGCCTAGATGAAGTGGTAGCCGCATTTTCAAACATGGGGGGATTTACAAAGACTCTAGTGAAATTGGATATCGATTTAAAAAACTGAGAGAGCCTTCCCACCAAGCCATCAACCGAAGAACCACCAAATCTCGAGCTGAAGGTATTGCCCTCTCACCTCCGGTTTGCTTTCTTAGGTTCAAATAACATCTTGCCGGTGATAAGTGCAGCCGATTTACTTTATTGGCAAGTAAAATGGCTCCTTGAAGTACTGATAAGGCACATAAAAGCCATCGGTTGGACTATTGCTGATATAGTGGGCATCCTTCCAGGCATATGCACTCACAAAAATTTAGCTTGATAGAGATTGTTAACGGAGTGTTGAACATCAGCGAAGACTAAACCCGCTGATGCAAGAGGTGGTGAAAAATGAAATAATAAAGTTGTTGGACGCATGAGTGATCTACCCTATTCCAGATAACAAATGGGTTAGTCTGGTGCAATGTGTACCCAAAAAGGGAGGAGTCATGGTTGTCCCTAATGACAAGGGGGAGCTTGTATCTATGCGACTGGTGACATGTTGGGGAGTTTGCATGGACTATCGGAAGCTAAATTCATGGACTGAAAAAGATCATTTCCCTATGCCCTTTATGGATCAAATGCTTGACTGACTATCCGAGAGTGGGTGGTATTGCTTTTTGTATGGGTATTCTGGCTATAACCAAATCTCCATTGCTCCAAACGATCAAAATAAAACAACCTTTATATGCCCTTATGGTACTTTTGCCTTCAAACGAATTCCATTCGAATTGTGTAATGCCCCGGCTACGTTCCAACGTTGCATGCTATTCATCTTTGCTGACATGGTGTAAGACTCAATGGAAGTATTTATGGATGATTTCTCAGTTGTGGGTGACACAAATGTAGAATGCTTAGAGCACTTAGGACAAGTTCTCCAAAGATGCGTTGAGACCAATTTAGTCCTAAATTGGGAAAAGTATCATTTCATGGTTAAGGAAGGAATTGTGCTTGGTCACAAAGTATCACAAAAGGGGCTGGAGTTGGACAAAGCAAAAGTTAAAGTAATTGAGAAATTACCGCCACCTATTTCAGTAAAGGGGGTTCGGAGCTTTTTAGGACACGCCGGATTTTATAGGAGGTTCATCAAAGACTTCTCAAAGATTGCACTTCCTTGATGCAAGCTTTTGGAAAAAGAGGTGAAATTCCACTTTGATGATGCTTGTATGGTAGCTTTCAAATGCCTGAAAGAAAAACTGATTTCCACTCCTATCATCATTAGTCCTGATTGGTCAGAGCCATTTGGAGTAATGTGTGATGCAAGCGGTATGGCATTAGGCGTAGTGTTGGGACAGAAACGAAATAAACTTTTCCATCCCATTTACTATGCAAGCAAAACATTAAACAATGCTCAACGTAACTACAAAGTTACCGAACAACATTGCTTCCAGTGGTTTATGCATTTGAGAAGTTTCGCGCATACTTTCTAGATACTAAAGTGATTTTTCACACTGATCATGATGCATTGCGTTATCTAATGGCAAAGAAAAACGCCAAACCAACATTGATAAGATGGGTGCTTTTATTGCAAGAATTCAACTTTGAGGTCAAAGATAGAAGAGGTTGTGAAAATCAGGTGGCTGATCAATTTTCAAGATTGGAAGGCAGGGAAAATGACGTGCTGGAGAGCGACATAAACAATATTTTTCCCGATGAACAGGTATTCGCGGTAACCCTCACACAACCCCCTTTGTATGCTGATTTTGCAAATTATTTAGTGTGTGGAGTAGTGGCAGACGAACTGAACTTCTACCAACAAAAGAGGTTCATGTTCGATGTTAAGAAATACTTTTGGGATGAACCATATTTATTTAGAGAGTGTACTGACCATATGATTATAAGATGTGTTCCGAAAGAAGAAGCTATTGAGATCCTGCATGCTTTTCACGCTTCGCTGGTTGGAGGTCATCACAGTGGTGTATGAACAATAGCTAAAGTTATGCAAAGTGGGTATTACTGGCTGTGTCTATACAAATATGCTCATGGGTTTGTCAAGAAGTGCACGCAATGTCAAAAGCAAGGTGGAGTGTCCAAAATGCACGAGTTGCCTTTGACGCTAATTTTGGAAGTGGAACTATTGGATGTATGGGGAATCAATTATATGGGTCTATTTGTGAGTTCATTTGGCAATAAATATATCTTGGTGGCTGCGGATTATGTTTCCAAATGGGTAGAGGTTGTAATCTTCCAAACAACGAAGGAAAAAGGGTTGTTCAATTCTTGAAGCGGTGCATTTTTGCAAGGTTTGGGACTCCGCGAGCCATTATTAGCGAGGAGGATCACACTTTTGTAATAAATGGTTCTCAGCTGCATTGAGTAAGTATGGGGTGAAACACAAAGTAGCAACACCGTATCATCCCCAAACAAGTGGCCAAGTTGAAGTGTTAAACCGGGAGATCAAAAGCATTTTGGCTAAGATAGTGAATGCAAATAGGACTGATTGGTCTCGAAAGTTGGATGACGCACTATGGGCATATCGCACCTCATACAAAACTCCTATTGGGATGTCTCCGTATCAACTAGTTTTTGGTAAATCTTGTCATCTACCAGTCGAGTTGGAACATTAAGCACTGTGGGCATTGAAAGCTTTAAATCTAGATTGGACAAAGACCTTAAGGGGGAGAGTGGAGCAGTTAAACGAATTGGATGAATTCAGATTCAGAGCTTATGATAGTTCAGCCCTGTACAAGGAAAAGATGAAGAAATGGCATGATGCTTAAATTCTTAAGAGGGAGTTTAGAGTGGGAGACAGGGTGTTACTATACAATTCCCGACTTAGACTCTTTCCAGGAAAACTCAAGTCCAAATGGTCAGGACCATTTAGAGTGACAAGAGTATTCACCAATGGTGCCATAGAAGTTGAGGGTCAAGAGGGACCTATATTTAAGGTGAATGCGCAACACTTAAAATTATACTTTGGAGATTGCCAGGATATTTCTTTGATTGAGGTGGTGTACCTGGAAGATGCTTGAGAGCATTTCCACGTCGTGCCATGACGTTAAATAAGGCGCTTCTCGGGAGGCAACCCAAGTGTTAGTGTTTTAAATAATGTGTGTGTTGATTTTGCAGTAGTAGGGATCCTGAGCGAGACAAAAGTCTTCTTGGCGAGTCGCCGAACAATTTCGGCGAGAACGAATTGGTTTGCCTTATGGATCTAAAAAATGAGACTAAGACTCTGGAACATTCGGCGGGGTAACTTCACCAGTCGGCGTATCGTCGATGGGTTTAGGCGACCCGATTCTCTTCGCACTTTCTAATCAAAGTGGACAACATTTCTCAAGGATCGACTGGCAATGCTTTAAGTTCATTATGTGGATCGTCGAGGTCTTCAGCGATCCACTACATCTTCGCCAATCTGCCTTCTCTCGAGTGCAGTCTACTGGAACGAAGGGCGATCTGAAGAACATTTGGCACATCACCGAAGCACTCGACGACCATTTCACTCCATCGCCATCAGGGCATTTAATGAAGATTTATCGTTACCCTGCTTTACTTATTGACAAACTAAATTTCTTTCATTTCTTGATACTTTTTATCATTCAAATTTCATGTTAAAATTTGGTAATTGCCCGCTCTCTACCCACATTGAGGACAATGTGAACTGTTTTTGTTGGGGGTGTGGAACCTATTCATGAACCTCAGCGAACCTCCTCCTTGTTTCAAAGCCTCGTACTTGTGTTTAAAGAGGCTTTTATTTTGCAACTTTGAGTATCGTTTTTGATCAATATCGATGACTTGAATAGTGCTCATAATTGAACAAGCATGAATGTGCGGCAACGATGAGGAAAAATTAAGTTGCATAGACAATATGTGAACTCTTTGCATCTCATTGTGACTAGCCAATTATCGAATCAAGTCTCTTGTGATGAGCATTGAACACAAGCAAGATTGTGTAGTCTTGTTTGACTTTAGTGTAAATGCCTTGTATGATGAGCTTACCGTGAACCATGCATGATGACACCTATAATTTTCCCCGTTGGTCCAGTTGATTTAGGGATGTGAACTCTTGAAATAATCTTAGGCAACTTTAAAGAGTGTGAACCAATTTGACATATAACTCTTTTGTGGCCTACCCTGTGAGTGTGTGAACCTCTTTTGAGCCTCAACCTTTTCTTGGAAGAAACTTGATAAAAACATGACCTTTCTTGACCCAGTATCCATAATCCTCATGATTTGTGGTTTATTTGAATAGTCAACTTAGGCCAAAAGCCTAAGTTGCGGGTGGGGTAAAAAGAGAAGAAACATCAAGGAGAGCAAGAAAGTCCCTTCTACCCATGGTATTGATAAAAACAAAAATGGAACCCCTTAAAAAAAGGAGAGAAAATGGGGTTTCCAATGATCCACGGAAAGTGAATAATTGGATGACTTGTGAGCATGAATGAAAATGATGAATAAAAGAAAAGGAAAGTGTTGTTCACACCACATTTCATGAGGACTATAACCATTGAGCCTAAATAACCATACCTTTGCACTCAACCCCATTACAAGCCTTGAAAAGACCTTTGTGATCTTGGGTAAGCTGCAACAAGTATCGATTGGAAAATACGGGCAAACCTATGGGTGAAATAATGCATTGTGTTCATCTTTGTGAATGTGAGCGTTGCATTTGATTCCAAAGCTTTAAATTGTGAACCATTGTGTGAATATGCAATCATTCTTTGTGTGAGGGTATTTGAACACTTTCGTTGAGCTTGAACTTGCATTTGAAGCAAGTATTGTGAGCTTGGGATTCTTCGATATTGGTGAGTCACAACTTGAAAATTTGACTGCACATTTGTTCCTTGCATAAGTTGAATCTTTTTTGTGTGCATTCATGATTGAGTCTTGTGTAGCACTATTTGAGGCACCCTTTTTGAACTGCCGAACTCGAGTTTTACTTGAGGACAAACAAAAGTTTAAGTTGGGGGTATTGATGAGTCCACAGTTTGGACTCATTTAGGGCTTGATTTTAATAGAATAAGCGTCCTTAAATGTGCATTTTGTCTCAATAACTTATGTAAATACTTGAATTTTAGACATTTGAACTTAGGGACAAAGCATGAACACTATGGAGCAAAAATGAACAAGGCAGCTGAAAGAACAAAGAAGAGAAGGCCCGAAGAACGACCAAACCATTGGGCAGGTTGCCAAATGGCCATGGTCTCGCCTAATGTTCTATTTTGCTAAGCCCTAGAAGAGGTGACCACATTGGCAATAGAAAAGAGCATTCGGCGGATCGCCGAACATCCATGATACCGCCTAAAGTTACAGAATGCCGGAGCTAAACTCATGGTAATTTCGGCGAGCAGCAGAGCCAGTTGGCGTGTAGCATATCTATTCGGCGAAGGACAATCAGGTCGCCAAAGATTTCTGAAGAAGATTTGAACACACGCTGATGAGCGAAATAATAGACATTAGGTGATTCGTGGAAGTGTTTGGTGATATCGATCTGGATCGTCTAAAGTTACAGTAGCTGAACCAAGAAAGAGCGAAAACTGAAGGCGAGATAAAGAACAATCGGCACGTCGCCGACCTATCAGCGACATCCGACTAACTTCACCGAATGGTCTGTAACAGTCACACATTAGACTTATTTAAATTGATTTTTGGAAAGGAGAGGGGGTATTCAGAAAAGAGGGAACAAACCAATTAGAGAGAGGATAACACCCAAGGTTCTGGAGAGGGATTTTTATCTAAATATTCTTACAGATTTTGTAATCAAGAAAATTTTAAGCTGATTTCTTCATAAAAATTCTCATTTTTGTATTCACTTATGGGAAGAAGAATGGATGTTAATTTTTCTACTTTTGATATGAGTGGCTAAAACCCTTCTCTTGAGGTTTTGACTATGAAGCCAATTGTTGAAGTTTTGCTAAGTGGGTATTGTTGAAATGCAAATAGGGAGGTTAATTGAAGTGGGTCTGAATTGTTAATGCGTTTTGAAGTTGTTTTGCATTTTTAGTGTAATTGATTCCGCGGTGTGAGCTTGCTCGAGAGAGAAGCACAGAACCAAGGTAGCAATCTTAGCATCCTTAGTAGTGGGTTACCCAGTTTTCAGTTCGAGAGAGTGAAATCCGAGATCTATCTTTTGTATCCAGCTCGAGAGAGTGGATTTGATGAGGACAAATGGTTAGGTATGTTCCGATTAGTGATGAAGTTCGAGAAAATTTGTGATAGAAAAGGTAATTGTTAGAGAGAAAGTTATCTTATATATGGCCCGACCTACCCACAACAAAATAACCTGCTGTTCGTATCAACATTCACCCTCTAAAGTAAAATTCGACAATTGGCTGGTCAATTCCCCAAGTTCTACTCTAGTATTTGTTTAATTCGTGTTTATTCGTGAAGTTGGATTGAAATATGCTAAATATAACCATAACCTTGAAGGCATAACAAGTATAACATTGAAGAGATTGTGTCAAAGTTTCATTTTCGAATATGAAGGAAAAACTACTCCCTTTGGACTCGACCCTAACCCTTGGTTGGGTTATATTACTATTAAACGATCGCTAATGTTTAGTATTAGATGAAGTATCTTTGATAGCATTTATCAGACATCTAATCTTCAAATACTAAGTCTAAGAGTATTAAAGATAAAAAAATAAATGAATGAAATAGTTTATGTCCAAAAACTAAGTACATCATGCCATGACCAAGAGAATCCAACATGAGCTGGAATGAATAGCTCACCTAGAACCTGATGTGCTAGAGATTGGCTAGAGCTGAGGGCGAGTCGAAGTCACTGATACACTCGCTGCACTCCACAAAAGAAAAGAAAGAAAAACACAAGTAGGGCTCAGTATAGGGCAACATGTACAAAGTAGATATCATCGGCAAACCCAAAATAAAAACTAATATGTAATGAATAATAGTATAAAATCTACTATGACACTTAGCAGGTGGAAAACAATAAACACACGAACCAATGTCAACAACACTAAAGTAAGTACGTAACCAGTCAACAACATCAAGATCACACATGAGGACTCATGCCTCCAAACCACACTAATTTGGGAATTGAGTTCTTTGAGATTGAGTACATTAAGTTAAGTCAATATCTTTTTCCTTTAATGTTATTACCGTGTCGGATCGTGACACTCCGATCCACTTATACTGTGTCGGAACGTGACACCCTGATCCAATAATACCGTGTCGGAATGTGACACTCCGATCCAATTATACCATATCGGAACGTGACACTCCGATTCAATAATAACGTGTCGGAACGTGACAATTATACCGTGTTGGATGTGACACTCCGATCCAATAATATCATTAATTTATCATTTATTATCACCACTTTTCAATTCATTAACAGTATTTCATCAAGCCTTCTTTATTCAAGGCATCACTTCGATAGAGAGGGTTCAAGATTATAAATTCCACGGTCTCATGATTTCAGACCAAATCACAAACCACACAACCAAGTTACACAATCACACAATCAAGTAAATAGAAAACTTCACAATATATCAATGCATATCAATCTCTATTAGTCTATCTATCAAATAGAATAAACCATAACCTACCTTCACCGAAGAACCGAAGTCAAGCAAGCTACTTCTCCAATACTTTTCCTTTCCTCAATGCCTCCGAACCTTTTCAATCTATCAAGTATATATGCATAATT